>JAFIDM010014625.1:12689-23226 GCA_023159025.1 Thereuonema tuberculata
TAACACCTATGTGAAGAAATTCTATCAAAAATCTAATACTGTACACATGAAATAAATTTTTCCTTCAGAAACATGCATGAAGACATTAATATCTTAGATGTATGTCATGGCACCTAAGAAAGTGTAATCAAAACATGTATTAAAGTAGTTTTAGACAGCTGTCGCAAACAGAATAATAATTCTTTTCTTTGTTCTATTGTAATGCCTTTGATTAAGAATATAATGTTGCTAAAATGTTTCCTATTTAATTCTGCTACAGCATCCCAGTTGTATACCACAATGTTAGGTTTTTCTCAGGATAAAAAAAAAAAAAAGATTTGGGAAGTCAGTCTTCTGTACCCTGTATAAGAACACACTGAAGTATCAATTCAAGTTACAAAAACTGAGTTGATTATTTGTACTTCTTTAGTCGAAGTCCTATCAATTGAAAAGATAGTAAGTTCCTCCATTTTTTCTATACTTAATATAGAAATAATGTTTAGTAAGAGATTCTGAAAAAGAAACATTAAAGTTTCTTAAAGAAATGTACAGTTAATTTAAATATGTAAAATGTAACTAAGACACAAAACAAGGAGACCTAACGTGCATATTTTAAAATAAAGAGAAAGTGAAAATAAATAAAACGCACTTACTTACAAAAATGTTGAGGAGAGAATTATAAACATGGTAATAAATCAACAGTTTCGAAATACTGCGGATATTCCTTCATCAGGGACGGCACAAACATATAAGACATTACAACAACATTTAAGACAACTCGAGGTGGGAAAGTATGGTGAGACTGAGGGAAAGTGAGAGGATTAGGCATACGCTAATATCTATTGTTAAATGCCATTTTTAAAATTATATTTTAACTTACACCTAAACCTTTATTCATTATAGTTTGGTAAAGACATTAAACTTTTATCAAATACAAAACTATATTGAAAGTAAAATATAAGATATTTCTAACATCACACCAAAATTAAAATGTAAAACCACATTTAATATGAAAAGAAGCAAATTTTCAAAAAGATTACACATCTTTTCTTTTTCAAGCCTTAAATAACAATAAGTTGAAGAACAATACTCGAAATTACATGTTATTTAAGGCTTGAAAAAGAAAAGACGTGTAATCTTTTTGAAAATTTCCTTTTTTTCATATTAAATGTAGTTTTACATTTTAATTTTGGTGTGATGTTAGAAATATTTAATAATAGAGGCTTTAGGAGAAAAGATCTACTAAAGAAATATGGGAACTTTACATATAAAATATAAGATAGTCACGACTTACAACAGGTTACATTTAGATGGAATTTGTCATAAGTCAAAGTTATTCATAACTCCTCGACACATTTCAGAGGCCTGCAGTTCAGCAAAGAAAAAAAAAGATGTTTGCCCTGAGATATCAAAAGAAAGACAAACTCGCCAAGTTTTTTTTTTTCCCAGCAGAGCTCTGCATCTTGGTTCCATCGGCTGCTGCTAAGGCTCAGATGCAACCAAAATGGCAGATTTGCAACTTGAGAAGGCTTTTTGCATCTTGGAATATGAAAAAACAAGTTCAGTGGTAACTGTGCAGTGAAGATTTAGAAGTGAATTCAGAAAGAGGCACGTACGTGCAACAACATAAAGAGCTGGTACATCAGATGCCAAGGTGAAGGATGTCTGTACACACAAAAAATCACCTTGGACAGCCAGATCTGACTCCTTCAGATTTTTTCTTTGGGGGTACATGAAGAATAAAGTGTTTGTGCCCCCTCTTCCTGCTGACCTCACCAAACTGCGACATCATATCACCAATTGCAACCATCGACAGTGATATGCTGCACTGCATATGGTCAAAAACGGATTACCGCCTGGAGGTCAGCCGCTTCACACAAGGTAGACACACAGAACATTTATGAAAAAAAATTTGGTGAGTTTGCCTTTCATTTGATATCTCTGGGGAAAACATCCTGTTTTTGCTGCCAAGCTGCAAGTCTCTGAAATATGTCAAGGAATTATGAATAATCCTGAATATCAGAAATCATACATGTAATACACATTCAGCTCACACAAATGTCAAAACACTTTTAAAATTATTTATAGTTAATTACAACTTAATATTCAATATCATTGTCATACCAGTCGATTAGTTGTGCTAGTGACTAAGCCTTGTGACCATGGCTTGTCTTATGTTTACGACTATGCCTAACTTGAAAGTATTTGTAAAGCTCTATGGGGTCCTCATCGTAAGTAGGAATGGTCATAATTCAAGACTTCTCTGTATTTAATAACAGTAATGTATAAGGGTCATTCAAATGAAAATGAGCCAAAGTGTTTCATAGCAAAGACACGTCTCATCTCCTGCAATGATTCTGTCGATGAAACTGCAGTCTTCCTTTTGATATTTGAGCAAATGTTCCAGGGAAAAGATCCATGCGAATGTCTTTCTTCATAGAATCCAAGTTGTGTGGCATCCACTGCACACAAATCTGGTAGTGCAGATGATCCTTGATAATGGTGTGCACACCCAACACTTACTCCAACTTTGTCGGCAAATGCTTCCGTGACTCTTCTGTCTTGTAATGAGACTATCACAGAAGCATCGTTGATCTCGGTGTGTGCTTGACCTGGTCTTGAATCATCAGTCAATGATGACTGCTCCTGTCGAAACTGCTTACTTCATTCTTTAATACACGACAAAGACATGCATTTTTGGTATGTTACTCATGTAGCGATGGATTTCTCCCAGCACCTTCCACGATTAAAAAACAGATAATCACTCGCTGTTCAACATTCGTGGCTTCAATCATGACTGTTTGGATGGTACACTAGCACGACATCCTGAACAAAAGCAGACTGCTATTCTCGTCATGTGATCGTAGCGCTGCCTGTCACTGCATCATAACACTACAGTAGTGCCACCTATGTTCGGTTCAAAAAATCCCACAATAAACCCATTTGGCACTTTACTATGTCCTTTGACTCGTTTTTATTTGAATGACCATTATATATCAACTTCATCCAGTGTAAAGTTTTAAAGAGATAAAACACTGATTATCTCAAAATTACATTGCATTGATATAATTTTTTGAAAAAATGCTCCTCAAATAAGAAAGTTATTGGTTAAAAAAAAAAAGCAGAAAAGATTATCCTCTCAGTCAGCCTTAAGAAAGAATATTCTTATGAAGGCTACGTTACAACATAATTATCCTGATATTAACAGGGTGTCTACCAACCAGGAAAACCGGGAATTGTATGGGAAATTTGGGTTGACATGAAATGTACGGGAAAATCAGACTAAGTCCTTAAATTTTCATCATTTTTTTTTTTTTTTTTTTGGTTGAACAGAATTTTTTGTGAAAATGTCCTTAAATGTACGGGAATTGTCCTTAAATTTTTTTGTTTGAGATTCAGTAGACACCCTGATTGATACTTTCCCAAAATACAGTACAATTCTCCTCCATTTCTACCATCCTGATGTGGAGAGCACTTCAAAATCTAATTTTTTTTTTCCTTTTATATATTATTATTGTTTTTTTTTATCTTTATATTTCACAATTTACCAATGCACACACACATACACATACATGTACTGTGTATATAAAATGGTTCCTTGCAATGTAATGCACACTACTCTCTTACTTCAAAAACTGTATCTGTATAAAACATAAAAAATAACTGTATAGAAAGTCTTGCATTTTTTTCATCTGATCATCAATGATGATATGACACATCTATGTTATCTTTTTTTTATTTCGATCGCTTAAGTTTTGTTGCATTTTTACTAGCTTCCTGGGTTCTTTCAGTGATCCAGAACAATTTCATTCTGAATCGGTCCTCTTTTCAGCAGTTTTGGTGACTCCCAAATAGATTATCCTTAGTTTGTTAGCACCAAACATATTTATATATAAACTGTACAATCTTTTTCTTCAAATGAGGTTGTTTTTTTTTGTTTTTGTTTTTTTAATAGCCTGTCAGACATTATTAATTGATAATATACCATGTCCTTCTGTACACATCTTATTTTCATCCTTAGATCTTTAGTTCTGTATTCATTATCTCAAATTTTCATAAGGCTGCAACAAGAATTGTATTCTTTCAATTCAACTTAGCCTAGCAAACATTGCCTTCAATGTAGCTTTTTCTCACCAATCTGTTTCATTGCTTTCCTTCTGATTCCATTCAGCATTCTTCTTCTGAATGCATAGAATCACAATGTATTTTTACTTTGGACTTATTTGTATTAACCATCTTGGCACAGTGTTGTCATTGTAGTTTTACCATTAAATATTCATTTTATTAATCTTAACTTTTTCTTCTTATTCCATTTTATAAATTCCTAATGTAGTGTGTGCGCATTATTAATGGATGTGGTTCCTGATACAGGTTAATATGCTACATCACTATAATTTGTGTTGGATTGACCAGCGGCCTTTATACTTTTTAATGTTTACTTATATTAATGTTTAATGAGTTCATCTCTCCATTGCCAAGGAAGTGTTCTCTCTCAGACAGTATTTTCTTCAATTAAATGACTAGTTTCTTTTCTAATTTTTTTGAATATGTCAGTCTTCTGTCCATATAGTTTTCCATTTTGATAATTCTAAAAGTTGACTGTTGTTGTTGGAACATTATTTTGCTTGGAGAATTTTAATGTCATAAAGTTTCCTGAAACTTCAAATTTTTCTGCAAATTTATATACTAAAGTATTAAAATGTGTGATCCATAAAAAAAAAAAAATCCTAAATATTTATTAATTAACAACAATTCTAAGTGTGCTGTAAAAATCTTAAACAGTCACACCACATTAAATTATCTTTAAACTTTGTTATCGGCCATTCCATTGTCACGGTGTGACATATCGCATACACTAATTGCTCTATAATTAATAAACTTCTACATATAAATTCGTAATTTTTTGCAAAAGTGTAGTTCTTAGGGTTGTTAATATTTGCATAAATTGTAATGTTAGGAAAATATTGTGGTCAATGCTAAAAAAAATAATTAGTAGATGTTAAAGGTGTGACACTAAATGGACATTGGTTTCTGAGTTCCCTATGTATTCGAAAATATTCTGTGAATTAAGAACGCCTAGACAAAGGTTATATTTTTTTTTCTATTATAGGAATATTCACTGTAACTAGGGATGCTCACCTTTTTTTATATAGGCTTAAATTTTGCTAGCATAAAATTTCAGAAATTCATGTTACGGGTGTGACATACTGCGAAATCATTACCTTTTATAACCTATCTACTGACCAGTATCATTGCATTGTTACATTACTACAGGCTACTCAAACCTCACAAACTGCACTCACATTGGGATATTGTGGAAACAAAAATCAATAATTAGCCTCTTGTAATTTTGATAATGTATTGAATAGTAAAAAAGCATTTAATATCGAAACAAAAACACAAAAATTAATATTAAATTTCATTTAATATTTAAAGTTCAATTTTATTAGGCTATGTGATGGTGATTATTAGACTACATTTAGGCTTTTTTTTAGAAAAATTTGAATTGCCCTCTACTATTAATGGAAACAGGGGCATTGACCATACCAGAGGCATGGTATGTTTGTCCTGTTTTACATGGAATGGCCGTTATATGTTTTACCATCAACATACTTTTACTCTCTTCAAAGATAACATTCTTTTCTTTATTTCTTATTTAAAAGATTCAGATCTTCTATTATATATTTAAATTCATTCCATATTTATTGATTAGGTGCAATTTTCTTATCTTTAAAATTTTAATGCTTTTTTTTATAATCAATTTTTTACATTTTTTTTATTTATATCTGTCATTATTTATAATTGCTTTTTATTAAATATTATATTGTAGTTTTGTATTGCTTTGTATTAACCAGTGTTGTCATTGTAGTTTTTATCATTAAATATTTGTTTTATTAATCTTAACATTTTTCTTTTTATTCCATTTTATAAATCCCTAATGTAGTGGGTGTGTTAAATTAATGGATGTTTCTGATGGATAGATACTCTTTATTATTAATTTCTCTTTCTGTTTTACAGGGCACTGCTGCAAAATAATCAAAATGAAACGGTTCAAGCAAAATTACAGACTTTGTTAAATCATTGTGAAAAAATTGAAAACGAAATTATCTCCTCAAATATCACAGTTCCAAGTAGTCCAGGAGATATTTCTATTTCTAGTACATCTATCAAAGATCAGGACATTCATCTTTCACATCCAGAATTATCAGATTTGTTTAAAAACTATAATGCTTTGTTACTCGAGTTACGTATCGATTTGTAAATTATTATTTTACATATATATAATTTATTTAATATTTTGTAAATAAATTTCTATAAAATATTTTGATTTCATTTTTGGAGCAATATTCAGATGGTAGCAGTGGCAGCTATTCAGGGGAAGTAGGTGAAGTGGCACTTCACCAATTATTTGTAATAAATTAATATTATTTATTTATAATATATGGTAACAATTATTATAAGAAAACTTTATATTCCTTATCACGTATGTTGGTTTTAATAGAAACGTATTTTTGTATTTAATAATATTTTGTAAGTCCCGCGCGTCGAGTTCTGGCTCCCAGCGCGGTGCGATGCTGACCGACAAGTGAAGTTGGCCTCGGTTTCAAGTTAGTCAACCTCATGGGCGGAGCTTTAGATCACAACCGGGGCAATGGTTGCTATGACAACCGTGACGTCACCCGCTATACGGGTGAAGTTGAATTAACAGATAACCATATTCTCTTCCAGTGGCTTGTTTCGAAGTGCTAAGCTGTTTTAAATGTGAATCCTGTTTATGATATAGTGTGTGTTTTATTAGAAACATCATTTTTACGTTGGAAAGATGAAGATAAGAAGGAAGTTATTATAATATTTTTTATTGTAATATATATATATATATATATATATATTATTATAAATTATAATATATATATTATTATATATTATAATATAATTATTTTCCTACTAGCTCTTCACCTAACTTCACAGCCACGAGCCACCACTGGATGGTAGCGAAAATCATGTGCTATGTCAACTGTGCCCCTCAGAACCAGAGTGGGCCATCCCACTTTTTTGTACAATTTTATTCAGGGCCATCTATTAGGAGTTTAGGCTTCAATCTACGTGTACCACAGTGGATCATCCCAGAAATCGGTCGAGAACACAGTTTAGTAAAGCATTTAGTGTTACAGCATTAGCCATAGTGGTTCCTCCCACGTTGATTATGCAAATTACATAGTAAAATTTTTTTTGGAGGTAAATGGAAAAATTGATTAAGTTTTCACAGGTTTTGACAATCAAACCCTTGCTGCACTGTCAGCTTGTTTTCAAACAAATATGTTTAAATGGGGTTTAACTTTGATCCATTATATCTCATTTTGCAAGTTTTGTGGGATGGCCCACTCTGGTTCTGAGGGGCACAACTGTGACCTAACATATCAAAAAGACAATATACATAAGAGTAATAGGTTCTGGAAGGTAGTGTGTTCATAATACAAACTGCATTAATGACTGGAAATATTTAAAAACAAGCAAATGAGTTCTACTGATGGCAGCTTATCACAATTTGGCTTCATAACTCTACACCAATTCATTTACAATGTGTCTGCAATGCAGTGAAACTTTTGCCTAACTGAGCTCTGAATTATGTCTTTTTGTTGTTGTTGTATCATCCATTCAGTCGTGTCCGACTCTTGGCGATCCCATGGACAAACTTCCTCCAATTTTCCCGGTCAAATAGTGGCTCTTTTGATCACGGAAACTCAAATTAGTATCATTCATAATAGTATCCAGCCACCTTGTTCTTGGTCTTCCTCTTTTTCTTTTCCCCTCAACCATCCCAAGCATGGTAGTCTTTTCCAGGGAGTCTTCTTTCCTCATAATGTGGCCAAAATGTGTAAGCCTCAGTTTTAGCGTAGATGATTCCAAACACAGTTCTGGTATGATTGGATCCAAAATTGACTGATTTGTTCTTTTATCACCAAAAGCCTTCACCAATAGAATTATGTCTACTGGCTCTGAATAAAATATCGTGCTTATTGCAACAGCCTCAAATTTTCTAAGTGGCACAGTTTAAACATGTATAAAGCACACACATAAATATAAGCTTTGAATGACACATGCCTTGAATGTATTTTGTGAAAAATTTTTTTCATGATTACAGTGAACATCAAATGATATGAAAAGTTCCAACATAGCAAGCACCACAAGCAATAATAAAATACCGATAGTATGTCGACTTGATGTGTATAAATAACAATGTGTATCACATCAAGTCGACATACTCCTTTTTATATATCTTCTAAAAATACAATATTTCTTTTCCTTAAAGTTTTTTCCTGTCCTCAGAAGCTGATGAAGTTTCCTGTTTAAGGAAAAGAAATATTGTAATTTTAGAAGATATATAAAAAGGAGTAGGTCGACTGGATGTCTATATAACATATTACTTAGAAATATTGCTGCTGAATTTTTGTTCAAATACTTCTAAGTCGAAATTCTTCAGGAGCTGAGGGGTTCTTGCGATTCGGACACGGAAGTTGTCTTGCTTCTGCTCTACGGGGGACACAACAGAATACCAGGTCCACTATTCGATATGTTGTCTGCAACCAGGACGTCTGCATTGAGTTCTTCTTGCTCTCCGGTGAAAGCGGCTTGCCAAGTCCGGGAACAGGCTTGCTTTTGCCAGGGTCGGGTGCGACTTGCACGACTGACTTCTAATTTTTCTGGCTGGCTTCTCACTTCTAACGGCTGCTTTCCGTGGAGACTAACCCTTATTTCGGCTGGAGACTCACTGTTGGCAGTTGCCAACGATCCGTCTAACTTCACGGCTCTCCTGTTTGGAGGACTCACTGTTGGCGGCTGCCAGACTGACTGACTCTCTCTGTGGCTATCGGCTAGGAACTGACTGGACTCTTTCTCAGGCTGGAGGAACTCCTTGCTGCTGCCCACCTCTCTCTATGGCTCTGAGCTCCGGCTGGAGAACTCTGCTTGACTTATTGCCACAAGACGATCTGCTTCTTCCGCTTTGGGCTCCTGCCCACAAACGATCTCACTTCACTCTTCTCCTTTGGGCTCCTGCCCAGGAACGATCTACTGCTTCTTCTTAGGGCTACTACCAAGGAACGAACTACTGCTTCCTCCTCGGGCTCCTGTCCCGAAACGATCTGCTTCTTCCTCTATGGGCTCCTGCCCACAAATGATCTATTGGTTCCTCCTTGGGCTCCTGCCCCAAAATGATCTGATCTAGCCTGACTCTGCATACCTATTTAAGGCTGCCTAGTGCCTCTTTCTCGTCTTCTGAAGTCAACTCTTAATAGGGAGGCAGGGTCAGACGAGTCGATTCCCTAGGAGGGAAGATGGCCCATTCCACTGGTAACAATATTATAGAAATCATGAAGTATCTTATACCGGTACTTTATTATAAAAGAAAAAGTTCTTTTTTGTTAATTAAATTAAGCTTTTTATTATTAAAAATATCACACAAAACATTGTTAATTTCTTAAATAAACTGAATGCTTAATTTCCTGTTATTATAGTTCTCATTAATAAATGGACAAGATGGCTTAACGAGCGTTGATGAACAAATGTAAAAGAAGGAATATAACAGGAATTTAGATGCACATAACAAATTCATTGAAGCTGGCAGAGCCCAGCACATGAATTCTCTTTTTCTTTATTTTTAATGTGTTTTTATGTTTTTAGTTTATATTCAAGGAGGTTCAATTTCTTTCTCCACTCAACCTTAAATACACCTCCGTTATGAGACCTGCTTTGTTCATTCTGACTACTCTCAACTGATGATCGCCTAATAAGCGTGAAACAGGCTTGTCTTGAGATGTCAGTTTGAACATTGGTCTCAAATTCTAAGGGATATAACATTTGTTAAAAAGGTGTTCTTATTTAACTTGCACCTTTTAAAGTTCATTAAATTCCATCTTTTTCATTAACATATAGTGTGACTGTTTTTGTTTTTTTTTCTTTTACCCCTGCTGATAAAAAAAAAAAAAAATGTGATCCTGCAATTGATTTCAACACATTATCAGTTAATGATAACATTTTTTAAAACTGGCAAAAAGTATTGTCAACAACGATTTAAATACAATGGATCTAGTGCAAATCATAGAAGAACTGAAGGTTCCATGTTTGATTTGAGTGATGGTTGTGAATTTTATTTTGCATAAGAGCCCTTGGGTTCACTCAATCTAAAATGAGAAGACGAGGGCTAAGGTGGACAAGTCTCCTTCCAAAGCAATTTTTGTTGACATATTTGAAATGTTCAGGGAATTTTACTTAAGCAACACCCAAAATTTTCTTTCAGAAGTCATAATACATTAAGTAAAAACATAAATGCTTACATACTGTAAAGTATTGGCTGCGACAACATTTTTAGAAAAACATGCTCACTTTGAAGCACTGCTACTCTGGATCGAGGAGGCCTAGAAACCTGTAACTTGGAATTTGAACTAAGACCCTTACCAAGAACAAATGTATCAAATTTCATCAAAATTTGAGACTATGGGTTACATGGTCTGTGTGATGTGGCATGAAATGACCCAACATCCATTTAAATTTGATCACC
>JAFIDM010014626.1:0-23223 GCA_023159025.1 Thereuonema tuberculata
TACATACCTGAAATTATGCCGTGTATTTTTGAAACACCCTGTATAAATATTTAAAATAAAAACTGAAATAAAAAATCGATACTTACATCCTTGGCATTGAAAAAAACGATTGAGAAAAGTTATTATTTAATTCACAGATATCTTCCATTATAATACAACTTGAAAACAATTAAAAATTTAGGATGTGTATTTTTGACAGATAATTTCGTCCCTAAAACAAACAAAAAAAAACTCATCCGCATTTTATATTTGAATAGCGTTTAATATTTGTGTTTATTGTTAACGATTAATAAAATCTGCAAATTATGATAGAGAAAAAAGCTTAAATACAAGAACAATCTAATGAATTTTCAGTAAAATCTAGAATACAGAAAAAAGGTAGATATTTGTTTTCATGTAATTTATGGTTAATAATATTTATTCATGTGGTTTGGTAGCAAAGTGGAAATGTACTTAGAATGTTGGCTGATGTTACCGAATTCAATCTACAGTGGAATTTGAGGATGTTTGCATGATGAATTCTCTTCCAATTCAGTTCCATGGATCCACACAGCTGTCTGTAAAATAATTTCCAGTTACTTTTCTGGGGGTTAAAGTTGGGCGAGCGTCGGTCAGGCAATGCGACCTGTACTCAGTCCCTTTTCAGTTTTCACAGTTTGAGAACGTGTTGAGTTATTTGCTTCCAGTTCACTAATGTCAAAGAAATCAATGAATAGTATTTCTGTTGGATGAAATTTGTTAATAATTAGCAAAGTGATATTTATTCAAGATTTCAAATGATCAATTATTGAGAACGCTGTGTGTTATTATCATTTGGTGCAACTGTTAAAAAAAAAACCGGTATGCAGACTGTATAAAGAAGAAAAAGACAAATTGTGCACTGTTGTTGTGCTTCAAAATCATACAATATGGCAAAGAGAATTTAAATCAAGCCATATTTGTATATTTGTATGTTTTCTACTTCCAATACTGTTTTTCTATGTATCATACAAGGCATCGAAAAGAGGATAATATATATTGTCTTATTTATTTTTGTGATAGTGGAACGGAAGTAATACAAAGATACAATTTGGAGATATTCGCATGTGGACATTGTTGTATTACCGATAAGAAAATGTTTAAATTAATTAATTTTAGTAAGTTACTAAAGAAATATGAAAGGAATCAACTGAGTAACTAAAGACTCAAGTTTTTAGTCAAGACGATGAACTGTTTTATATAATCAAGAACTTTCTGAAGATTTGCTGAGATTTGACATCAGGAATTAAATCATTGTAGCTGAAAGGCAGAGGAAGATAAAACGTATATGTATATTCCCCGGTATTGTTTTAAAATTTTTACTTTTCTTAATCCCAACTCTTTAATTATAGTAAGGTTTCTGAAAGAAATGATCTATATGAAATAATTATCTACGTAATTCAACACAAGTCGTTTAATAACGTGTTACTATCCTGAAATTACATATATGCGTCTTTTCGCTTATTATTTAATTCTGACTATCAACAGCTTCGATATTTGTTTACAAACTTGTGATGTATTTATAGATAAACTCGCACAAATTTTACAGCTCACAAAAGTTCTGCTAATTCAAATAGTTCGTAAGATCTTTTCTTATTAAACGAATCGGAATTCTCAAATGTTCCTTGTGACTTTCTCACTTTCGTTAACTTTAATTTATACACGTTAGCAATTTCTGGATAATTCAACTAATCTAACTTCTAGTTGATAATCGCTTTGTCGAATCTTGCTACTCAAAATTAATATCATTTATTTGAAAATGTTCTATCTGTCCCGTTTACTTTAGGGTATTGTCTGATGTGTCGTGTTCACAATAGGGGGTAGACTTGGGTTGACGGTACTGCCAATAGGACAGTTCTGTTGGCATTAACTGCGGAGGTGCATTTTTTTGTTTCCGGCCTACGATTTTGCGGAGGCATACATGATATTATGATGTTTCTCGTCGTTGATCACGTGATCGCGATATCACATGTATTCTGTTTTTCTGAATTCAACTTGGCTTCACTGGTTAGGTCCTTAGGAGAAATATCTGCTGGTTTCTGTGATTTTATTTCTATTTAGAAAATAAGAGAACGATCCTACAGCACATTAGAGGATGGAGGATACCAACATTTCACCGCCAATCATAATATCCATTTCAAACATTCTATTACTGAAGCTGTGAAACCTTTCACAGCACATGGTCTGCATGAAAGGTAAGCCTAACGATGTTTTTTTGGAATATACTAACGAATACAGAACTATTCAATCGGATGCTTCGTAAATATTTTTTTTGGCTTAATTGTGATTGCCCCTTTTAGCAAGAAGCCGCTTTTCGTAAATATTCATGTTTTTTTCCTGGTTTAATGGTGATGGCTCTATTCAGCAACAAGTGGCTTTCCGTCAATATTCAGGGTTGTTCTTTGAATTAATGGTGATGGCTCCTTTGAGCAAGAAATGGCTTTTCTGTCGCTTCCGGTCATTCTCTTAGAAATTGAAACATCAGACTTCAACTTCCGCTTCCGGTTTCGGAAAACAGTTCCGAAACGCCCATGTTTCACAACGAAAAAAAAAAGAAACACCTCGTACCATCAACTCAAGTTTTACCGAAATAGAAAAATCATACTCACATATTTTGCTTCTCTCGCTGGTTGAATTTTACGATATATCCTACTCACATAGGTTGACTCAGTACACTTGATAATCATTGCGCATACATCTAACTCGAAAATAGATCAAAATGGCGGCTTCCGCACTATACTGATCCAATAGCACTAACACTCTATTATCACCATGGAAACTTCGTAGTATCACAGATAAATGTTTCCATGAATTCATGACATTAAAATCACACTTAATTAGCACTTCTGCTTTGCCATAGCCTTCGGCATAACTTGCCTGAATTATGTCTTTCCCTCTATGAAGTTATTGCTCAACGACTCACACCCCTTGCAAGAGACATCCGCTCTCCTTCGGATCACTTCAAGAATCACCATAACAATTATAATTTTTGCAATATGCCTAACACGCGAAGTGTACACTTTCTTTGTTGTGCGTTACTGACACTTTTCTTTGTAATTACGGTCCATTCTTTTAAATTGCTATTTTCCCAATGTTGGTTTATAAGTATAGAATGCAAGCGTTTGGATAAGGTATGTCAGTATTACATTTGATTTCGTACTGATTTGAAAACATGGAATCGTTCCAAACCACAATATTTAATAAATCAAAATTAGTATAAAAGTTTTTACCTGCGGCTGTTAATTCAATGTCGATTTATTGAATAAAAATAAAATAAAACTAATTACAATTTCAAAATAACCTTAAATGTTATAATAAAAATTTAATGTGCCCATTATCAACTAAACAACAAGCCAAGAAGGCAGAAAAGAAAAACAAAAGACTTCACCCTCTGAGCTACCGTCGGTGGCAGTCTGAGACGGCCGTTTCGCCATCTTTATGGACTCATCAGCCAGACAAACCCATCGATGAAAAAAAGGTAATTGAAATTAATGTAAATTCTGATTTTTCTTCCTCTGCTCAAGACGTTTTCGCAGGCCAGGAATTAGAGCTTATTATTTGTTTTAATTTTTTTTTGTGCTTTTATTTTCATGGGATACCATTGGAAGGTGCGTGAATGGAATTGCAAACTTGGTTTCGCGATCGTAACTTTCATCGAGGATTTGTCAGGCTGATGAGTCCATTATGGGATCAAAACGATCTTTTTAGAACCCACCATTGCTAGCTTATATGGGTAATTCTCTGCAAATAGGCCAAAATGCTTAAAATGAAGGATTTTTTTTTCTTAAAACAGAAAAGTTGACTAATTATTTATTCAGTGTATAGTTTAGATAGAGTTTTATTATATTAGCTCATAAAATTGAAGCATTGATAATTTTTTTTTTTTTTAATTTTTAAACCTATGGAATATCATTCCCTCACATGCAACCATTAACACCTAAAAGTACAAAAAAATTCATTTCTTACTTAAATACTTCTATTTTTCTTGTTTAGCTATTGATTCTTAAAATAAACATATGGAGTGTTATTTTTATGTATTACATTATTTTTCTTGTCTTCAAATGCAATTTTTATTTGGCAAAAAAGTTTGCAACTCATTTTTCAAATCATTCCCTCACCATTAATAATTCAAGATGTTTCAGCTAGATGACATTACTGTACAGGTCGAAACAGTGAACATGTACTGAGCACATGTTCTCACCAAACTGTAAAACACATTTCAGCCATCTTAGGCAAGTTGCTTTATGTGCACAGAGGAATTTAAAGAACAGATTGGGGAAGTGTTAACATGATATCATCATTCCCTCATTTAAATTTATGAGATTGATTTATTTCTTAAAAATGTATTAATGAGTAGTTTAATTTCCCATCAAGGGATAAGTTAAGAATATGTATTTTTTTTTTATTTTATTTATAAGGTAAAATTTCAGAAGCTAATAATGCTAATTTTGTCAGTCCCTCACTGGTCATTCCCTCATGTTAGGGAATGGTGCTTTTGTGAGGGACTGGTTTAATTATTTTTGAAGAACATTACAAAAAGATATTTTTGCTGCATTTTGTTATTTTTATAAAGCAAATAGTGTTGTACTTTAATTCATTTCGGAATTTAATTTAAATTATTTTAGTAAAGTATATTGACAAAAAATTATATAAATAAAATAACTTATAATAAATGATTAATATTGGTCACAACTATGAATTTTAATTTAAGGGAATTTTATTTAATTTCACAATTTAATGCTTAAATTATTTAAATTCTAAGTAATAAAAGTACTATAATAAAATTAAAAATAAAATTTGGTAGTTTGGTCAAATTTATATTATAGTTATTATGGTTAAGAGGACATCCTTGACTAAGAGGAGTATTTACACGAGGGCTAAAAGGGCTACATAAAGTTGCCCAGGGCGGCAACTTTAGGGAGCGGCAAAAAAATAGGAAAAAAAAATCCTGTACAATTCAATAATATTAATATTCAAAAATATTAATGGCGGAGTGCACCAAACTTCAGTTAACGTTGATGACTGCAGTTTGGACGGAGCTAAAATTAGTGGGGGGTGCTGCTCCAGAAAAATTTTAGCGTTTGTTTTAAAATTGTGTGAAAGGAAACAAATATGTGTAAAAAGAAATTTATCAAGTTTCTGAATAAATTTTCTTTTTATACATGTTTGTTTCCTTTCACACAATTTTAAAACAAAGGATAAAATTTTTCTGGAGCAGCAACCCCCAATAATTTTAGCTCCGTCCAAATTGCAGTTATCAAAGTTAACTTAAGTTTGGTGCACTCCGCCATAAGTGTCGTATTACAAGCAGAAAATGAGGGAAACATAAAAACAGACATTTCCTGGCTTTTTGATGGTCTGTACAGTATATGTGAACAGAGTGTATTTTTGGCTTTGAGTGTACATCCCGGGAAATCGGGTGAGTGATGACTGTGGCCGTAGGTTTGAAGTGGAAGGGGGTAGACGTTGCATTGGAGTGCTCAGGCATGGGAGGCGGTCTGACAGTAACATTATACCTGTATTTATTTTCTAATACATATCTTCTGCGACTGTTACGTACGAAATATATTCCAATTATTTAAATTAACTTTGATATTTAATTTTCTGTTAAACAACTTTTTACAACATATTTTTAGAATGTGTACTTAAGGAAAGGAATGCATCATTATGGGCTTATATATGTATATATATATATATATATATATTTTTCATACTCTGAGTAAGTAAATTCTAACAAATAGATGAGTTGTAAATTACCAGTAACTTAGCTCAAGCACTAGTAAACATTACTTTACTAGTGATATATTCAGACAGGAGGGTCAGGAGGAAGGGCGGCAAAAGTATAAATCTGCCTCTGCCATGACAACCCATTATGTGATATTGTTAAGAAAATTGAACCTCCAGTGCCTTGTTATAGTTAACGTAGCAGATTTGTTTTTCCTAAGGAAAACTTTTATTGAAATTTAATTTTAAACATTTGTTTGTACAAAAATCATCATTCCCTCACTTTGTAATCATTCCCTCACTTTCATAAAAATTTATAAATCTAATAATTCAAGTATTTTTTAATATTGAGTGTAACAACTATTCTTTCCTTATAAAGTACCTTTTCTAGTATTGTGTTACAAAAAATTGGAAATTTCTGACATGATTTTTTTTTTCTTATATCACTTATATTAAAATGGTCTATTTGCAGAGAACTACCCATATGCGAAATTTATTGTTTTTCTTTTGTTGCTTATGTGGTTTGTTGTGTATTAACCTTAAATGTGTAAAAAGTATCTTAAAAATGTTATTTTTGGTAATCGAAAGTTTCTTGAAATGCAATCGTATTACAATAATGTTATAAAAATATTTAGAATAGTTTTAGATCTACAGCTTTTATAATCATTTGTAATTATATGACAAAAATGTTAGAAAAAAATGTGACATATAATTAAACTATCATTTGTTTAATCTGAAAATTTTATAATTTCTAGTTCTCTAGTTGAATTATATCTCATCTTATTCAGATATTAAGTAACTAAATATATTAAGCATGATTTTAAGCAACTAAATGTCATCCGTATTCATGAGAATTAATTTACATAGCAATTCCACTGCTGAGTGAATTAATTAATATTGTTCAAATCAAAAGATTATATAAATATTCAAAATAAAAACTGAAATACAGAATTCATTCCTACTCCCTTAGCATTGAAAAAAACTAACGAAAGAGAAAAGCTATTATTTAATTCGAAGGAACTTCCTTTTTAATAAAAATCGGAAAAAAACTTAAAATTCATATTTTTGATAGATATTTTGTATCAAACATAACAAAGAAAAGAAAAAACTCTTCCACATTTTTAGATAAAATTAGATTTATGCATGTTGTTTATTGTTCAAAGAGTCATGAATTCTGCAAATTATTTTTGAGAAATGAGCTTAATTTCAAGAACAATCAATTAATTTCCAGTAACATCTAGAATGCAGAAAAGGTTTTACATATTTGTTTTCAAGTAATGTAGCCTACAGTTAATAATATTTATTCATGTCGGCCCGATATCCAAGTGGTAATTTACTTCAGTGTTTGCTGATAGTCTCGATTTCAATCCTATGTTGAGTTCGGGGTTGTTTGAATTACCATATGAATTCTCTTTCAGTTAAGTTCATAGGATACACCCAGCTCCCTGCAAAATAGTATCGGGTTACTTTAATGAGAGTTAAAGTTAGGCGAGGGTCGAGCTGACAATCAGACCTTAATTTAATCCCATATTAGTTTTTACAGTTTGACAACATGTTGATTTATTTGCTTCCATTTCACTAATGAATAAAATTGCAATAAAGGCACTTAAAATTAATTAGACTATTCTAAATTAGTTAAAACCAAATCAAATTATAATTTTAAAAATGCAAATTACACCTGTTTCGGAAATCGAATCTGAATTACCTCGATTATCCTTCTCAATCATGAGATCACTCGACCATTTACGTTGTGTTTTAAATACTTCTATTATTTTTGTATTTGAATTTGAATTTAATTAACAATTTATTTGTCTTAAACAGTGTCCACTCAGTACTTGCCAATTTTTATTAAAATCCGTGTTCCAGTGATGAAACCCTTCCTTTGTTAGTCCCGTTTAAGTTCTTATAGTTTGTGAAAGCATTAATTATTTTCTTCCATTTCACTAATTTCAAAGAAGTAAATGAAGGGTATTTCTGTTGGATAAAATTTGTTAATATTTAACAAAGTGGTATTTTTATTCAACATTCCCCCCGTAAATTATTGTAAACACTTTGTGTGATTATCATATATAAATCAATTGCTAAAAAGCATGTGCGGAGATTGTATACAGATTAAAAAGACAAAATATGTCCTGTTGTTGTGCTTCGAAGTTATACAACATGCCGAATAGGATAAAAATCAAGCCGTATTGATATATAAGTTTTATTCTTCGACTACTCGGTTTCAATTCATTATAAAATATCTCGAAGGTGAAATAATATATATTGCAGCAGATGTATTATTTATTTTTGTGATATTGCAAACGAGAGAAACACAAGGATTAACTCTGGAGATATTCGAATATGTACATGGTTGTGTTATCGACAAGAAAATATGTAAATACAGTAGAACCTCATTATAACGGACCCTATTATAACGGACGTCGCTTATAACGGACAGTTTTAAAAAAAATTGGCAGCCTACAATTAAGGTCAGCGAAGTGAAAGACCATTTAAATTTGTTATTGAATATGTTGAACAATCGGCAAATGAAAATGTGTTTGCATATTTTGAACACCTCCGTCAGTTATTAACTGAAGAAATAAGCAGCAACAAGCCCAGAAGAAAATAAATTATTATCAAACCAATGAATGTAAACAATCAATATGAACCAGGATCTTCTTGTTCTAAAAATTAATGCAGTGTGTACATACACATCTTTTTCAATTCAACCTCCTACGTTGAAGGCTGCTTTTTTATTTGATGTATAATAAACACTTTTTATAGCTAACTATTGTACTTTTATTGATATACACCCTGCTGCATTTTACCCATATAAGAATTATTTGTTATAAACCGGACTTTCATTAAAACGGACAACCTTCAGCTCTATTAGTCCTTTATAATGAGGTTCTACTGCATCTTAATTTCAGGGCTAGTGAAAAATGAAAGAAGTGAATTCAGAAAGTAAATATTCAACTTTTTAACTGTTGAAGATGTTGAATTGTTTTGTATAATCAACGAACATTTTAATTATATATTTTAATTTTAATTTTTTTAATAATAGTCAAAAATTGAATAATTATTGCCAATTTTCATCAATAAAGCAGTTGCTTGTGTGTTCTCAAACTAGTTTTTCATTGAATTTTTAGCAAGATGATCATTTATTATCATTTATGTTTTTGTTTTTTTAACAAGACTTCATATTAAAGAGTTTAGAAGTTCACTATCAGTGGTTCATATTTTGAAATTTAACATCGAGAATTAAATCATACATGAATAAAAGTTATTAGAAAAGTTTTTACCTCGTTCTGTTGATGAAGTGTCAATTTATTGAATAAAAATAAAATAAGAGTAATTACAATTGCAAAATAACCTTAAATTTGTTAAAGGAACATAAAAAATGTTAATTTTACCAATCCAAAATTTCTAGAAATAACTATTTTAATATCATAAATTTATTAAAATATCTAGAATGCTTTTAGATTTACAGCTTTCGAAAACATTTGTAGTTACATGACATAAATATTGTAAAAAAATGTTTAATATGAAAATTTTATAATTTCTAGTTCTTTAGTTGAATAATATATCTTCTTATCCAGATATTTAGCAATTAAATATCATGTGTATTTATGACAATTAATTTATACAGCAATTTCACTGCAAAATGATTAAATGAATGAAATACAGGCCAAGTGAAAAGTTTTATGTAAATATTTAAAATGAAAACTGAAATACAAAATTTATACTTACGTTCTTAGAATTGAAAAAAAAAGAATCAGAAAAGTTAAAATTTAATTCTTAGAAACCTTCCATTAAAATACAAATTGAAAACAAATTTAGGATCCCTATTTTTGACAGCTAATTTGTACCAAAAACAACAAAGAAAAGAAAGAAAAGGTCATCCGCATTTTATATCTGAATACCGTTTAATACTTATTTTTGTTTAAGATTAATCAAGTCAAATATAGTTCAAATCAAAAGATTTTATTAATATTTAAAATAAAAACTGAAATACTGAATTCATACTTACTCTCTTAGCATTGAAAAAGAAAAAACGAAGAAGATTAAGTCATTATTAAATTCAAGGAACTTCCTTTATAATAAAAAATTGGAAACAAACTGAAAATTCGTATTTTTCACAGATAATTTGTATCAGAAAAAAAAAGAAAAGAAAAAATCTTCCACATTTTTAGATAAAAATAGATTTATACACGTTTTTTATTGTTAAAAGAGTCATGAATTCTGCAAATTATTTTTGAGAAGTGAGCTTAATTCCAGGTTCGAAATTTTTTGTTTTTCTTTTGTGGCTAGTTGGTTTGTTCTGTATTAACCTTAAATGTGAAAAAAGTAATTTAAAAATCTTAATTTTAGTAATCGAAAGTTTCGATATCGTATTACAATAAAGTTATAAAAATATTTAGAATAGTTTTAGATTTACAGCTTTTATGATCATTTGTAATTATATCACAAAAATGTTACCAAAAAATATGACATATAATTAAATTATCATTTGTTTAATCTGAAAATTTTATAATTTCTAGTTCTCTAGTTGAATTATATCTCATCTTATTCAGATATTAAGTAACTAAATATATTAAGCATGATTTTAAGCAACTAAATGTCATCCGTATTCATGAGAATTAATTTACATAGCAATATCGTTTAATACTTATTTTTGTTGCTAACGATTAATCAAGTCAAATATAGTTCAAATCAAAAGATTTTATAAATATTTAAAATAAAACTGAAATACTGAATTCATACTTACGCCCTTAGCATTGAAAAAGAAAAAACGAAAGAGATAAGTCGTTATTTAATTCAAGGAACTTCCTTTATAATAAAAAATTGGAAATAAAATTCGTATTTTTGAAATACGAAATTCGTATTTTTGACAGATAATTTGTATCAGAAACAACAAAGAAAAGATAAAAGTCTTCCACATTTTTTAGATAAAAATAGATTTATACATATCGTTATACATATCGAAGCCTGCTACTCTTCCAGGTCTGAAGCCTTACCATATTGGTTTCCTGAGGAAGGCAATGGAAAACCACCTCAGTAAGTCTTTTCCAAGAAAAATGGCAAACATGACGAATAAAGCTCACGCAACTGGCAAGAACAGGGTCTACCAGCATAAGGTGGATGTTGTGCCCGGCAGGAGAGGAAACGGGGCCTCTCAGGTCGTTAACCTGCGAAACCCCCGATGTAACGTCAACGAAGAGATCATCCAGTTAAAAGGAAAAGATAGAGCAATGGGGATACAAAAAAGGCCAGACAATATCAAAGAAGAAACCATTAGAATGGGAACATGGAATGTAAAAACTATGTTGCGGTCCGGGAAGTTGGAAAACCTGAAGAAGGAAATGGAAATGAATAAATTGGATTTGGTCGGCTTAAGTGAAGTTAGATGGGAAGATATAGGAGATTTTGAGAGTGATGGTTACAGAGTCATATACTCTTGTAAAACTCTGGCTCTAATGGAGTGGCTTTTGTACTAAATCAAAAAGTGAAAAGTTCGGTCAAAAAAATTGTTTTCAAAAGTGATAGAGTGATAATGATGAAACTCAAAGGTAATAATATAGATTTGATGATTATTCAGGTTTATATGCCCACTACGATGATGAAGATGTACGATGATGAAGATGTGGAAGAGATATACAACCAAATAGAGAAAGTCATGGAAGAAGATAAAGCCAAGAAATGTACTATAATAATGGGTGATTGGAACGCGGTAATAGGAGATGAAGAAGTAAATGACATAGTAGAGAAGTATGGTCTTGGCAAGAGAAATGAGAGGTGAAAGACTACTGGAATTCTGTAAGAGGCATAAATTGATTGTGAGCAACACGTGGTTTAAATTACCTAAAAGAAGATTATATACTTGGAAAATGCCTGGAGACATCGCAAGATATCAGTTGGATTATGTCTTAATACAAAAAAGATTCAGGAACGGTGTAAAAAAAGTGCTAACTTATCCAGGAGCAGACATAGATTCGGACCATAACCTACTTGTGTTAGAGGCAAGAATTAGACTGAAGAAATTATTCAGCGGGAAAAAAAAGAAAAGATGGAATGTAGAGATGCTTAAAGGAACAGCCGGAGCTAAATATAGAGAGAAGATGGATATTAAAATTAGAGACTTAAAGGAAACTTTTGAAGAAATCCTTGACACCGATTTAAAGTGGAATAGAATAAAAAAATTGATATATGAAACAGCTAAAGATGAAATTGGATATATTGAAAGTAGCAAGTTAAAAAAGCCATGGATAACAAATGAAATGATAAACAAGATGGAAGAGAGAAGAAAATGGAAGAATATAAACGGTGAAGAAGGAAGAAAGAAATATAGATTGCTAAATAATGAGCTAAGAAGAGAAACGGATAAGGCAAGGGAAATTTGGCTGAGTAATGAATGTAAATCTATTGAGGAGATGGACAGAAAAGGACTCTATGATAAGATGTTTATGAAAGCTAAGGAACTTACCCATTATAAGAAAAAAGATGTAAGGAGCCTGCCCATTGAGAATAAACGAGGAAAACTGATATATGACAAGGAAGAGCAGAGTGATAGGTGGAAGGAATATATTGAGGAGCTTTACGCAAAGAATGAAAAACCAGATAAAATAGTACTAGAAAAACAGGATGAAATTTTATTGGAAGAAAGAGGTCCGGACATACTGAAATGTGAGATGGAAATGGCTATTAAGGAGCTAAAAAGTTGGAAAATGGAGGGTGTAGATGAGATTCCTGGTGAAATAAAACAGCTGGATGAATGTGGAATTAATGAGATTTTGGGGCTTTGCAACCTCATTTATAAAACAGGCGAATGGCCTAGAGATTTCAGTAAAAGCTTTCTAATACCTATTGGAAAAACTAGTCACCCTACTAAATGTAGTGACTATAGAACAATTAGTATAATCTCGCATACCTCTAAGGTGATGTTAAATATTATCAAACGACGTCTATACAACAAGGTGGAATACTATCTAGGAGAGGACCAATTTGGTTTTAGAAAGAACAGGGGAACAAGAGATGCAATTGGAGTGATGAGAACAATCTGTGAAAGACATATTGAAGTTAATAGAGAAGTTTATATTTGTTTTATTGACCTGAAAAAAGCCTTTGATATGGTGAAATGGGATAAACTGATGAAAGTACTAAAAAAGATAGGTGTGGATTGGCGAGATCGTAGACTAATTGCGGAACTTTATATGAATCAAAAGGCAATAATTGAGTCAAAAGGAGGAAGCAAAAAGGAATGTATAATTGGAAGAGGAGTGCGACAGGGTTGCTGCTTATCCCCTGTGCTATTCAATATCTTTTCGGAAGAAATGATAAAGGAAGCTTTTGATTGTGAATAGGATACGGGAATCAGTATTGGAGGAAGAAGAATAAAAAGCGTTAGATTCGAGGATGATTTGGCTATTTTAGCAGAGAGTGAGGAAGATTTACAACACTTGCTGAAAAGATTTAATGAAGCCTGTCTTAAATTTGGAATGGAAATCAACGCCAAGAAAACAAAAGTGCTGCGAGTTGCCAGAAATGCTGAAAGTGTATGTATTAAATTAAATGGAGAAAAGGTGGAACAGGTCAAGCAATACAAATATTTGGGAAGCATAATACAGGAAGACGGCAGATGTTACTTAGATATTAGAGATCGAATTCGTAAGGGTAAATTTGCATTCTATAACAGAAAAAAACTTGTTCACAAATCAGATGGATATTGATTTAAGAAAAAGACTTATAAAATGTTACATTTGGAATATATCCTTGTATGGTTCAGAAACTTGGACTCTGAGAAAGAGAGATGCTGAGATGCTAGAAGCATTTGAAATGTGGCTATGGAGGAGGATGGAGAAAATTAAATGGACAGACAAGGTGACTAATGACGAAGTTCTCGAAAAAATTGGGGAAGAGAGAAGTTTATTAAAGAACATTAGAAGAAGAAAAAAGAACTGGATTGGTCATGTGCTGAGAGGTGAAAATCTCATGAAGGAAGTATTGGAGGGGAAGATTGAGGGAAAGAGACCAAGAGGAAGAAAGAGAAAAATGATCCTGGATGACCTATTGGTTACAAGTGGATATCAAGGCCTGAAGGAGGAGGCAAGAAATAGAACAACTTGGAGGAAGAGACATTGCTGACCTTATTTGCTGCTTGCCATTGGACCTGTCTACGACAGAACACTCATGATGATGATGACATATCGTTAAAAGAGTCATGAATTCGGGAAATTATTTTAGAGAAATGAGCCTAAATACAAGAACAATCAATTAATATTCAGTAACCCCTAGAATGCAGAAAAGTTTTTCAGTGTTCGCTGATAGTCTCGCTGATACTTTTACAATTTTTATATTTGAATTTCATTAACAATTTACTTGCCCGTAGACCGTAACCAGTATCCGCTCAGCACTTGCCAATTTTTATTAGTTTCCCCTTCCCTTATTAGTCCTGTTTAAATTCTTACAGTTTGTGAACTTATTAATTTTTTTCTTCCATTCCACTAATTTCATAGAAATGAATGAATGATTATTTTTATTATTGTTGAAATACAAAAAAGCCCATAAATATAGTAACAATCTTATTAATTTCCAGGAACACCGAAATGACACCAAAAAAAATTTACATATTTGATTTCATGTAATTATTAACTATATATTACAAATAATGTTTATTTATCTGACTCTGGTGATAAGCATAAAATCAAAATGTTATTTTTATTATGCAAAAATTGCTTGAAATAACTATTGTATTCTCTATCATAAATTTATTAAAAAATCAAGAATACTTTTAAATTTACAACTTCACTAAATATTTTTAATAACTTCATTGGAAAAATGTTTTATCTGGAAATTTTATAATATTGAAATTGTATTCTCTAGTTGAACTATATATCTTATTATTATTAACAGCTTTATACAGGGTGATTCACGAAGATATGCAGAAACTTCGGGATCTCATTCCACATGTAACAGTAAAGAAATAAAGTTACTTAAACATAGGTCCGGAAATAATTCGGTAGCGAGTTACGGCTAGCGAAAGATTTCGCCCATAATTTAGTACCCTGGGTGAAATGAAGACTTGCTGGAAGTCTGGGAAGGTAAATTAAGGAGGGAAATCAGTGATTTCTTATGGTCGTTGACCTGAAAAATCGAATGAAACATGTCGCAGAACTGTATCTCCCTGTGTTTGTGAGCATATCCCACATTGAACCTACAAAAGAGGGATCGCGAAACAACGTGTTTTCCATTTGACGTACAAAGTAAAGTAGGTTAGACACATAAACCTTTACAACAAACTTTGTAGAACATTTAGTTCTGAAGAAAATGGTGCAAATACAGTATACAGAACATGATTAGATGGTCGAGTAAATGAACGTTTCGTCAGAACAAAACAATTCATGTGACCGACAATAAAGTTGTTAATTTCCCAATAAACAGCGTAAATGTTTATTACAACTTTACATGTTACATTTATAATTGTAAAAGTACAAATGAACATGTGTGTCGTAAAGTACATAAATTATTGCATTGAAGTACTGTATGACAAAATATAGTTTTATTTAAAACCACAAAATAATGTTGTGCGAAAAATTGTTAGTACATAAGTTGGCAACACAATAGCAGCTGTTTAACAATATTGTGAATTGCATTGTTTTGATTTTTTGTGAGATCTAACAACCAAGACATAGGGAGCACAGGTCGAGCGTTGAAAGAACGTGTCCAAGGACACACGAGGGCATATAGAAAATACAGTAAAGGAATATTAGAATGGGCGGATCATTGTCTCCGTTTGGGTTACGACCCAGATCCTCCAGTCGATGTTATTTATGAAACTCGAAACGAGTCAATTAGGTTAATTTTAGAATCATGTATCATCAATTGTTGTGATTGCAGGAATAAAGATAAATCATTAAAGGTGAAATTTCGTTTGGAATCTTTAGGAAATACTTAAAATATAATAAAAGATAAAATAAATTATTAAAGTTAGTGTAAGTCTGTTGGGAGATTGTTTTATTTTATTTGCTTTGAATCATTATTATGTTCGTTTATGCTATATGTTATGAATCATTGTTATGCTCGTTTTATGTTCATTTTTATATCAGTTATTTTTATCTTCGTTCGCTTAATGTCTTTGCATCATTATATTTTATTTTATATGAGAAAACAGTGTTTCTTTTCTCTTTCTTTTTTTTATTATTTTCATTTATGTAATGTGGAAAACCTTGAGAAAGTCTTCAGGTATTAAAGACGAAATATGAGTAGGTGTAGTTGGTATCTACATTCTAGTTGGTATAACCATGGAAACTTCGTAGTATCACAGATAAATGTTTCCAGGAATTCATGAGGTTAAAATCACAATTAGCACTTCTGCTTTGCAATAGCCTTCGGCATAAGTTGCCTGAATAATACTTTTTCACTTGATGAAAATATTGCTCAACGAATCACACCCCTTGGAAGAGACATCAGCTCTCCTTCGGATCACTTCAAGAATCAGCAAAACATTACTATTTTTTCAATATGCCTAACACGCGAAGTGTACACTTTCTTTGTTGTGCGTTACTGATACTTTTCTTTGTAATTATGGTACATTCTATTCACTTGGTATTTTCACAATTTTGGTTTTACAGTATAGAATGCAAGCGTTTGGATAAGATATGTCAGTATTACATTTAATTTCGTACTGGTTCCAAACAACGGAATCGTTACAAACCACAGGATTAAATAAATCAAAATTAGTATAAAAGTTTTTACCTGCGGCTGTTGATGCATTGTGGATTCATTGAATAAAAATAAAATAAAAATAATGACAATTGCAAAATAATCTTAAATGTTATAATAAAAATTTAATGTTCCCATTATCAAATAAACAAGAAAGCACAAAATAAAAACAAAAGACTTCACCCTCTGAGCTATCATCGGTGGGAGTCTGAGATGGCCGTTTCGTCATCTTCATGGACTCATCAGCCAGACAAACACGTCGACGAAAAAAAGTTTAATTGGAATTAATGTGGCTTCTCATCTTCCTCGGCGCAAGACGTATTCGCAGGTCAAGAAATAGAGCTTTTTATTTGTTTTAATTTTTTGTGCTTTTATTTTCGTGGGATACCATTGGAATGGTGCGTGAATGGAATCCCAAACTTGGTTTCGCGATCGTAACTTTCATCGAGGATTTGTCAGGCTGATGAGTCCATTATGGGGATGAAAAGGTCTTGTTAGAACCCACCATTGCTAGTTCAGGTGCGAAATTTTTTGCTTTTCTTTTGTGGCTTGTTGGTTTGTTCTGTATTAACCTTATATGTGTAAAAAGTAGTTTAAAAATGTTAATTTTAGTAATCGAAAGTTTCGATATCGTATTACAATAAATTAGAATAGTTTTAGATTTATAGCTTTTATAATCATTTGTAATTATATGACAAAAATGTTAGAAAAAAATGTGATATATAATTAATTTATCATTTGTTTAATCTGAAAATTTTATAATTTCTAGTTCTCTAGTTGAATTATATCTTATCTTATTCACATATTAAGCAACTAAATATATTAAGCATAATTTTTAGCCCCTGAATGTCATCCGTATTCATTAGATTTAATTTACATAGCAATTTCCGTGATGAGTGAATAAAAGAATATAGTTCAAATCAAAAGATTATGTAAATATTTAAAATAAAAACTGAAATACAGAATTCATACTTACGCCCTTAGCATTAAAAAAAAAAAAGCAGAAAAGTTAATATTTAATTCGAAGGAACTTCTTTTTTAATAAAAATTGGAAAAAACTTAAAATTAGTATTTTTGACATATAATTTTTATCAAAAACAACAAAGAATAGATAAAACTCTTCCACATTTTTTAGATAAAAATATATTTATACATGTTTTTTATTGTTAAAAGAGTCATGAATTCTGCAAATTATTTTTTGAAAAATGAGCTTAAATCCAAGAACAATCAATTAATTCCCATTAACATCTAGAATGCAGAAAAGGTTTTCAGTGTTATCAGTGATGTTATTTGTTTTTGTGGTTCAGATTAAAGGACATTCATTTACTGAACTGTGAGCAATTTTCCACTGGTAAAATCATAAAGTAATGCTTTCAAGGAAAATCATCTTACAATGGAAACAATCAGGATATGACCATTGCAACTAACAATGACCGAGCAACTAACAGGAACAATGATATCAGGCGCCGGTTTGTTGACGCATGAGCTTCAGCAGAAGAGCTTAAGACATGAAAGAGAAAGGATGGAACATCAAAATGGCGAACGTAATATGACGTACAAATCTCTAATAGGATTACAGGGATAAGTCAAGTCGAATCCGTATATCTAGTGGACACAATAATACTATGTATAATGATAAAAAGGTTTCGAATAAATATTAATCATATTGTATACTTTATTTCAGTGAAATAGGAAAGGTTCTATGCGATTCGACAAATAGGGATTCGAGCGACGCCATGTTAACGAATATTATATGATGCTCCAAAGATTACCCAAAGTACAGGTATTCAATGTATGTTTCGATAAGTGAAGTTTCAGAAACATCTATTTGAAGAAAACAAGTAAGTGCTGATTTATATAATGTAACACAGGACACTTTATTCACTACACAAACAACGAAGTTACCGTTAATGTCAATTAGAAGATTTAGAAAGACAACGATAACAAGTAATGAAAAGACAAGTTGTTAGTTCAGTGTTTAATGACTCTCGTGATCCAAGAGAATAACTTAATGTTTACGTTGTGCATCAATACGCATAAGGTGATGTCAGAAAGCCATTATTTAAAGGAACTGTAATTAAAGGAAACGAACTTATAATATACAGTCAAACTTCGATAACTCGAAGTCCCAGGGGACCCTCAAAAATATTCGACTTATCCGAAGTTCGAGTTATCGAAGTTACCTCCCATTCCTCTCTACTGGCACTTAAGATGGGTCGACATGGTTTAAATGGTTTGATATGTGCCATAATACTATAGTTGTACTCATTTCAATTTTTTAATAGCCTATGTAAACAACAAGAGAAGAATGGGGTCAAAAGGTTTATTAAAACTCACAAAATTTGGCCTCATTACATATTAATTAGTATACATACCATGTAAATCTCATTTGAAAAAAGCAGTTATTTTTTGTTGTTTGTATTTTTAAGGTTGTTGGCATTCACAAAGTCACCTAATTTTTGAACACAGTTAAATAGGGTGTTGTCTGTGCCTTCGGTGGTCTCCAGGTATTGTTGTAAGATGTGAACAGCGTCCTGTGCTTGTTTGCTTGTTGGAGGTGGGGGGATTTCAGCTTCCTCTTCGTCCTCATCTCCTTCGGGCTCTCCGCAAACTGTGGAGAATTGTGTTTTTTACCGGGGAAATCTATCACAAAAACTTCGAATTAGAAGATGTTCACTTCGAGTTATCGAGACAGTTTGTTAAAGAAAAGTATAGGAATGATTTGGGACTTGATTAAAAGTTCGAGTTAGCGGATTATTCGACTTATAGGAAGTCGAGTTATCGAAGTTCGACTGTACAATCTAATTTGTAAACAAAGTAAACCAATCTCTAGGAAGAGAGATATTTGTAATCAACGGATACTATTTTTTTTAATTAAAAACAAGATTAATTCTAATTATTTGTTTGCATTCATTAATCTATTGCTATTCTTTTATCAACTGTGCTTCAATGTTTAGGGTAGGGATATAAATAAATAAAAAAATATATACACCCACCCACAGTTTTCAAGTAACATAGCCTACAGTTAATAATATTTATTCATGTCGGTCCTGTATCCAAATGGTAATGTACTTCAGTGATCGCTGATAGTCTCGATTTCTATCCCAAGTTGAGTTCGGGGTTGTTTAGTTATGAATTTTCTTTCAGTTAAGTTCTTAGGATACACCCAGCTCCCTGCAAAATAATATCGGGTTACTTTAATGGGAGTTAAAGTTAAGCTAGGTCGAGCAGACAATCAGATTTTAATTTAATCCCGTTTTAGTTTTTACAGTTTGACAAAATGTTGATTTATTTGCTTCCATTTTACTAATGAATAAAAACCGCAATAAATGCACTTACATTTAATTGAACTACTCTAAATTAGTTAAAATCAAATTAAATTGTAATTCTAAAAATACAATTTGAAATACACCTGTTTCGTTAATCGAATCTGAGCCACTGAATTATCCTTCTGACTCATTAGATCACTCGACCATTTACGTTGGGTTTTACATACGTTTACTATTTTTGTATTTCAATTTGAATTTAATTAACAATTCAATTGCCCGTTCACCTTCACCAGTGTCCACTCAGCACTTGCCAGTTTTTATTAAAACCCGTGTTCCAGTGATGAAACTCTTCCTTTGTTAGTCCCGTTGAAATTCTTATAGTTTGTGAAAGCATTAATTATTTTCTTCCATTCCACAAATTTCATAGAAATGAATGAGTGATATTTCTGTTGGATAAAATTTGTTAATATTTAACAAAGCGGTAATTTTATTCAACATTGCCCCCACAAATTATTGTTAACACTTTGTGTGATTATCATATATAGATCAATTTATCCTTGGAGGCCAGAAAATATTAAACAGAAGGCTCCAGATAAATGATAAACAGCATCCAGAACTTCAGCAGCTGAGACGTCATATTCGTTCTTGTTTCACTTCAATTGAGTGCTTCCTAATGCCACATCCTGGTCTTAAGGTGGCTGTCAATCCTAGCTTTGATGGTCGTCTTGCAGATATTGAGACAGAATTCAAGGAGCAGCTCAGAGTTTTAGTGCCTTTAATTCTTTCTCCTGAAAACTTGGTCGTGAAGGAGATTGCTGGGAAAAAAATCACAGCAAGAGAATTAGTTGAATATTTTAAGGCTTATGTAAATATAGATCAATTGTTAAAAAGTATGCGCGGAGATTGTATACAGATTAAAAAGACAAAATATGTACTGTTGTTGGGCTTCAAAGTAATACAAATGCAGAATAGGATAAAAATCAAGCAATATTTGTATATGTTTTCTTCTTCGACTGCTCTGTTTTAATTCATCCTAAAATATCTCGAAGGTAGAATAATATATATTGCAGCAGATGTATTATTTATTTTTGTGATATTGCAAAGGAGAGAAACACAAGGATTAAATCTGGAGATATTCGAATATGTACATGGTTGTGTTACCGATAAGAAAATATGCAAAATATCTCAATTTTAGTGCTAGTAAAATATGAAAGAAGTCAATTCAGAAAGTAACTACTAAATTTAAGCAAGCTCAATTTGAACTGTTTTATATAATCAACAAACTTTTTAATTATATATTTTAATTATATATTTTTTTAGTCACAGCTAAACATTAAATGCCGTGCTGGCGTGGCCGTGCGTTCTCGGCAGCGGTCTGCAGTGGCGGCTAGTGCGCCTGTACCTGGGATCAAATCCCGGCAGTGGATGGCTGTTTCAATTTCCTTTCCTGTGTTCTCCAGCCTCTTCTTCACTATCTCTTCGGTCTGTCGTCATTCCTTAATGGCGTCCTGGGGAAGGCGACGGAAACCACCCCAGTATCTTTCCCTTGAAATTCTAGGGAGTCTGCTAGGGGTTCGCCATCTTGGGAACACTAGCGCTCCTTGGAACACGGATGCTTCGGCTACGAAGCTCGCACTTCGGTGCATACCGGCATCACATCACATCAAACATTAAATATTTATTGCCAATTTTCATCAAGAAACCGATAGCTTGCGTTCTCAAATGAGTTTTCCATTGAATTTTTAACAAGATGACAATTTACTATCATTTATGTATTTTTTTTTTCACAAGACTTCAGATTAACAGCTTAGATCAGTGGTTGCTATTGTGAAATTTAATATCGAGATTTAAATAATAAATAAATAAAAGTTAGTATAAAAGTTTTTACCTCGTTCTGTTGATGAAATGTCGATTTATTGAATAAAAATAAAATAAGACTAATTACAATTGCAAAATAACCTTAAATTTGTTAAACGATTATAAAAAATGTTAATTTTACCAATCCAAAATTTCTAGAACTAATAATTTTAATATCATAAATGTATAAAAATATCTAGAGTACGATTAGATTTAAAGCTTTCGAAAACATTTGTAGTTATTTGACATAAATAGTGTAAAAAAATGTTTAATATGAAAATTTTATAATTTGTAATTCTCTAGTTGAATAATATCTCTTCCTATTCAGATATTAAGCAATTAAATATCATGTGTATTTATGACAATTAATTTGTATAGCAATTTCACTGCAGAATGAATAAATGTTAATATAGGCCAAATGAAAAGATTATGTAAATATTTAAAATAAAAACTGAAATACAAAATTTATACTTACGTCCTTGGCATTGAAAAAAAGATTGAGAAAAGTAATTACTTAATTCACAGAAACCTTCCATTATAATACACATTGAAAACAAATTTAACATACTTATATTTAACAGCTATTTTGTACCAAAAACAACAAAGAAAAGAAAGAAAAGGTCATCCGCATTTTATATCTGAGTATCGTTTAATACTTATTTTTGTTGTTAAAGATTAATCAAATCAAATATAGTTCAAATAAAAAGTTTATATAAATATTTAAAATAAAAAATGAAATACTGAATTCATACTTACTCTCTTAGCATTGAAAAAGAAAAAAGGAAGGCGATAAGTTATGATTTAATTCAAGGAACTTCCTTTATAATAAAAATTGCAAACAAACTTAAAATTCGCATATTTGATTAATAATTTGTCCTAAAAACAACAAAGAAAAGAAAAAAACTCTACCACATTTTTTAGATAAAAATAGATCTATACATGTTTTTTATTGTTAAAAGAGCCATGAATTCTGCAAATTATTATTGAGAATTCATCTTAAATCCGAGAACAATCAATTAATGTTCAGAAACACCTGGAATGCAGAAAAGGTTTTGCATATTTGTTTTCAAGTAATGTAGCCTACCGTTAATAATGTTAATTCATGTGGTCCCATCATCCAAGTGGTAATGTACTTCAGTGTTCTCTGATAGTCTCGCTGATACTTTTACTACTTTTGTATTTGAATTTAATTAACAATTTACTTGTCCGTAGACCATAAACCAGTATGCGCTCAGCACTTGCCAATTTTTATTAAAATTCATGTTTAAGTGATGAAACCCTTCCCTTGTTAGTCCTGTTTAAGTTCTTACAGTTTGTGACCTTATTAATTAATTTCTTCCATTGCACCAATTTCATAGAAATGAATGAATGATTATTTTTATTATTGTCCAAATAGAAAAAGCCGATAAATAAGTAAACAATATTATTAATTTCCAGTTACACCTAGATGACACAAAAAAGTTTTACATATTTTTTTGTAATTATTAACTATTTATTACAAATAAAGTTTATTTATCTGACTCTATTAATAAACATAAAATCAAAATGTTATTTTTTTATTCAAAAATTGCTTGAAATAACTATTGTATTTTCTATCATAAATTTACAAAAAAAAATCAAGAATAGTAGGCATGGGAATGGCAACTCCAGAAAA
>JAFIDM010014627.1:0-23221 GCA_023159025.1 Thereuonema tuberculata
ATTAAAACTACCCATTAAAGTTAGATATTTATTACAAAAATTATTCCTAATCTAAAAAAAAATTGAAATTCTTTTTAAAATACAGAAAAAATTTTCCAATTATATTTTTGCAATACTAGTTTTTCAATTAAACTTCAATCGAAATTCAAGTCTAAAAAAATGTTTATTGACTAAAAACTAAATAAAATACTTCGATGAATCTGTGATTGCATGGAATTCAAAAACCTAAATATAGGCTTTAAATGACTTGTTACGAATACTATTTCTTATTTCTTATTGAATCACATTTAACAAACTTTAATTTAAAGAAAAAAATAATCACATTAACAAGAATTTCAGAATTCCTCTTAACAAGATTTCGATATTTTTTCGCATTAAAAATGTTTGAAGAAAAAGTCGAATTTAGCATTTTTTTTAAATAAGTGGTTTTTTTTTTTCTCTGCAAAAACTGAAAAATTTTGGATTCTTATTAATTACAAATATCACATAAAAATAAATTGGTGAAAAATCCTTTATATTTCTTTACTCTTTTATATTCAACTATCCGGGTACCGTCGCTTCACTCCGGAACCCTTGCATATATAGCAATAAAAAAAAACCAACTTTATTTATTTAGCAAATTAATATTGAGATCGGAGAATATACTATTTCCCAGCCCGTTATAGCCTTCTCCGCTTAACTCAGGTGTAATGCGGGTTGGCGCCACACACCTAGGGTTGTGCCATGCACATTTTTGCATGTATCTTGAATAACTGATATAATATTGTTCGATAGAACTTTCAAATACCAACATTTTCTCAATATAATGTTCTCTTCCAATTTTTATACGTATCGTTTAAATTGAGAAAAACTCGTAATTTGACCCTTTTAAAGGCGCCATCTTGGAAGCCAAAAAAGGTTTTCGAACGATTTTTGAAGCATTTTGTTTGTCTTAAAAAGATCTACATTTTATCCATTTGCAGGACTAATCTATCTCTTATTGTTAGGTCACAAAATTGGGAAAACGTAAAGTCTTATGACAATACAGACAAAATAACGCAATGCGCCAGTACTTGGGTTCGAATCCCGGTTGTGGCATGGTTGTTTCTTTCGTCTTCTTCTGTGTGTTGTGTCCGCTGGGGACCCGAAATCTGCTCCGTAGGTAGTGGTCCCCATTTGTCTTCTATATGTTACAGGCTATAGACAAAATAACGCTTTTATAATATATAATAATTGCTAATGATACAAAAAGGAAGCAGAAAGACACAGGCAATGACACAGGCAATTCGATGTCAACTTACTATAGAAAACGTAGTATGAATCTAATTAAAACACTTTTTAAGAAACTATTTTTCAATAAAAAAAATAATGAAAAAAAAAACAATGTAATAGACTTATTCATTTTTTGGGACCTGTAAGGAAAGCTATTAAAATTCTCATATATGTGTACGTGATGCCCTCCACAGCCCAAACCGCAAGTGAAAGCCTGTGGATAGTCGCACTTCTGTCATTGTTTTATACTTATTTTCCCACATCAACACCTCTAAATTTATCCTCAGCACCAACAACACCATGTAAACAATTGAAAGTACTCATAATTAAAATATGTAGAGCCAGCATTAAATTGAAATTGAAGGAGCACATGTGTTTCGTCTATTGCTCTATATCAATTCCAATAATTCCAGAGTTCTACAAAACGTCCTGCCACTTCTGCTCATTGTTCAAGACTAGATGGAATCATCCACCTAAGTTTTACAATCCCCTGCATTTCAGCTTACTTGCGCCACTAGAATGAACCTTCTTCTTGGGTCTGTTCCCTTCAGCTTCCAAAATATAATTTACTTCTTCAAAAAATGCTTAAAATAACTGACTTATAAGCCTCCATTTATGTGAAGACATAAAAAACTGCTTTGGATATTCAGTTTTACTCATGGAAGTTGGCATGTTTCCTCTTACAAAGGATGTTGAGCTCCCAGTTCAGCGACATTTTTCTGTTCGATTAATCATGTTGAGATGTATTAGATGCAAACATCTATATGACAACCTTAAATTGTCCGAAATACTGGGATTTTGTCATAATATTTACCCTTCTGGAAGCCCAACAGATAAAAATGTACGTTTCTTGAGAAGCCAGTAACAGTATTGCAAATGTTCATATACAGATTTACACTACATGGTTTCAAATTTAAGGAATGAAATACTTTGCGTATTGACACAATATGTATCTTGTATCACTCTGTTGTGATAACTAATGTACGTTTTTTTTGGAGTTTCGGACGCTTTGTGTTCAATTTTCGCCACGGCCTCTGGAGTCGTAAAATAAGATAACCTATTCCATTTTGCATTGTCTACAGTTCCTGTCGTTCGATATTTTTTAACCAAGTCTTTTATACAGCTCTTTGCTGGAATGCTTCTATTAGGAAACTTAAAAGCAAACATTTCTGGTGTTTCCTTAAAGGATCATGAACACACATACGTTTCAAAAACATCTTTTTTTTATGGAATTCCGGCTTAAATTTTTCAAAATTTATGAACAATCAACATCAATACTGAATACAGTTTGAATTCAATTATACATTGATGTGCTTAATCAGTTTTGATGGAAAACAAAATATGAGAGAACCACAAATAATAAAGTGGTCGTTGAAACAAGGCTGATAAAAGAGAAAAGTGCACCTTATTTTCCACTTTCTCATAAAAATATCTTATACTGTCTGAACATACTATTTTTGAGAAGGAATAAATACGATACTTATAACACTTAGCTGTTTAAACACTATACGAAACACGCCTTTAACAAGAACACAAGCTGACAGAGAATGAGTTCATGCATTTAAGAAACGACATCCACGTCTTGCGAGAAGAAAGGTCTAGTCAAGGAACCCTGTCAGAACCCAGATACTGAAACCTCTTTTTGTCAATTATTACTTCTCAAAACTGGATAATCTCCTTACAAAATTGGTTTTAAAAGAACGCCCTCAAAACATATTCAATATTGAAGAAAAGAGGATTCACCTTAAGTTTCATCATCAACAAAATGTTCTAACAATAAAAGGAGCCAAACATTGTCTCCTATGAACATTCAGAGAACGCGACAACCGTCGCATTTGTAATCACCAGGGGGACGGGGGCCGTGCTGCTACCGGCTGATTTATACATAGTATTATAGGGACAACCCTCACAAATAAGTAGATACGAAATTCAACTGCCACCATCTGCCTCCTGAAGATTAAGCCAATATTAACTAGCCTAGAGTAAGAATAAAAAAAATTCGTGGTATTGAAACGGAGCTACGAAATCATTGTCTAAATTGACGATTATTATCTAAATTCATTAGAAATTATTAATTTAGTCGTTTCATATTAAAATTTGAGACCAATCTGCAAATTTTAATATTTTAACAGACTGATTCTCGCTTATTTGGCGATCATCAGTTGAGTGTAGTCAGAATGAACAAAGCAGGTCTCATAATGGAGATGGATTTGGTTTTAGCTGAATGGAAAAGCGAGAAACAGTCTGTCTTGAGATGTCAGTTTGAACATTGGTCTCAAATTGTAATGTGAGGAGACATTTTCAGGCGCTTTATCTTTTTTTATATGCGCGTAAGAAATGCATTGAGGCTGGTAGAGCTCAGCACATGAATTTTCTTTTTCTTTATTTTTACTGTGTTTTTATGTTTTAGTTTATATTCATGTGGTGCCATTTCCTTTCCCAACATTCCATAGTATTTAAATACGTAGAAAACCGTATTTAAGGTAATTATGAAAGCCTCTTAATATATCAAAAGAAAGACAATTCGCTAATTACTACCCTCAATTGACAATTATCTTATGTTACCTTGGATAGAAATTGTAATTTTTGGTCAATTATCTTCGTAAACCTGAGAAACTAACTACAAATCATGTCAACTTTAACATTTGTATATTCGGAATTAGCCGAAATCGCGTTGTCTTGTAATAGAGACCCGGAGAACTGTATCGAAGCTTTAAAATGTAAATATCCTAACGTAACTGGAAGTGCTTTTGAGAACCTCAAAACAGAGCTGAAGAAAAAATTTATTCCAAGATTGACTCGAAAGTGGCAAGCAGTTAATCGAACCAAAAGCCGCTTTCTTACCAATTATCAAGAATGGTTGGCACTAAGCTTTACAATTCCTGTAATTGCTGCTTCTGTTAGTGCCAACGACGACAATGATTCACCGGGACCTTCCAAAAGATCACGACTACGAAGTGGACGACAAGAAAATTCATTCGAGGAATGTTGTTCTCGCACAAGACGCTATAAAGTGAAAAATTTGTGCGAAAACAATCCAGAGGATTTAATAATCAGTGCAACAGAAAGACTAAATAAATTACTGGAAATCGTTCCGTTAACACCAGAAAAAGCTTTAGCATTGATGTTAGATGCCACACTATCGAAACACCAGTACGAAACTATAAGGAATGCTGTGTAAGAGACGGGTTGTGACATTTTCCCCAGCTACGCCAAAGTTCGAGCGGCGAAAAAAAGAGTGCTATCCGCAAAACATAGATGTCTCTGAGAGTTATGCTTGTGTTAGCTTGCAAAGTCTGTTGGATCACACAACGAAAAGAATTTTTAAAACTAAGAATAATGAAGTATTGGCGGGAATTAGTGAAGAACTTACTCTTATTTCCAAGTGGGGTTGTGATGGTTCCTCTGGACACAGCGAATATAAGCAAACTTTTTCGCAAGATGAAGTCAGTGATGCTAATATGTTTCCTACTTCATTAGTTCCACTCAATCTTAACGTCAAAGGAGACCAATCCTCTGTGTTCTGGAAGAACACCAAGCCATCCACCAAGATATTGTAGGCCTGTATAGTTTCAATTTTAAAAAGAAACGAAAGAGTCTACCAATAATGAAATCGCCCGAATGGAGTCTGGAGTAGCGAATTTGAACGAGACTATTATCTCTTTTGGAGATAAAACAATAAAAGTGTTTCACAAACTCGTGTTTACGATGATCGATCAAAAAGTTGCACAAACAGTGACTGAAAGCCGACGGAGATGAATAATTTAGATCATGTTCGCGGCAAAGAAGAAAATAACAGAGCCCTAGAAGTTGGTTTATCTCCACTCCATGCCCGTATCAAGTTCATGGAATGTATCTTACATATAGGATATAACAAGTCCTTCCAGAAATGGAGAACAAACGCTGAAACTAAGGTACAAAGAGAACAAGAGAAGAAAAGAATTCAAGATGAATTTTCCAAACGTCTTGGTTTAAAAGTAGACTATGTGAAACAAGGACTGGGCACTACAAACGATGGGAATACATCACGACGATTTTTTTCTAACCCGTCAGTGACAGCAGAAATAACTGGAGTTGATGAAGAATTGATTCATCGCTTTGCAATTATATTGCAATTGATAAATTCTGGTGCAATGGTTGATGCTGAAAAATTCGGATCTTATTGTACACAGACCGCAGAATTGTATGTACGCCTATACAGTTGGTATTATATGCCAAACTCTGTGCATAAAATTCTTCTTCATGGAAGCAAGATGATATCATGTGCCGTGTTACCTATTGGAATGCTGACAGAAGAAGCACAGGAAGCAAGAAACAAAGACTACAGACGATTCCGATTACATAACTCGCGGAAATGTTGTCGAGAATCGACTAACGAGGATATCTTGCACATGCTCTTGGCTTCTTCGGATCCATTCATAAGTAGCCTACGAACAGTACAGAGAAAATGCGCCCTGCCGCTTCACGAAGATGCGCAAGCTTTATTTGTTATTAAGTAGTAATTGTTTTTTTGATGTATTTTTTGTTGCCGCACTGTATTATATAGAGTGTTTTGTATGTTTAAATTTTCTTCATAGTATAAGTTTGTAAACCTATAATACAGTAGAAGTAGATTAGCTTACAGAAGTAGATTAGATTACAGTAGATTAACTACAAAACAGTAGTTAATTTAAAATAAATCGTAGGAAAAACCATTGTACTAATTTTATTCCTTTCAAACCTTTGTATAAATACCTAAAATAGGATTAGTACATCGATATTACCATTATATTATAAGAATATTCAACAACATACAAGAATATTACGAAAAAATAGGCATCAGGTTACATATCAAATCAATAAACAATTTTCTCCGCACGCCCATACAAACCGACCCACTCTGCGCCGTGGACTGAAATACAAGGCCGAAATGAAACGGGGACGGGGATTCCTTCGATAAGTGTGTTTTAGGGAAAAAAATTTACAAGAAATCCTTCAGACGTGGTCTTCCTCCAGGATCAAGAGTATTAATAGCATTAGGATATAATATAATATTTTTTTATAAATATCAACCAAATTTTTTTTCTTTGTTTATTACAATTAAAGCCGTACACCTGTTTAAATGCAAAAATATTTATACAACTAAAATAAATCAATACATAATAACTAGTTTCTCCGTCGAGAGACGGTATTCTCAAACAAGTGAATACAGAGTCGGTGTGGAAATATATGATAAAATGGAAGGTGCTGATGGCTTCTGGGTGATGGAAAGGACCTCTGGGTGATGGAAAGGTGGCTGCAAGGAGAACATCAGGTGAACCTCTAGTGGCAAGGAACAGGAATCACGATGGGACAGCTCATTCATCCGGGCTTTCCCGATTTAACCCGTATAGAACATTAGGCACGATTCCAATTCACACCGAGTTATATGAAAATATTTACAAAATACTTAACAAAATATAAATTACATCAACTTGATTATGAAGAACAAAGTCATGAGACGGAGAAGCTACAGATTAAAATTAAAATAAGTAACAATTACAATAAAATTATAAAAACGATTTTAAAGAATAAAGAAAATTAAAATAAAAAATATTAAAAATTGAATTGAGCTGTCCCATCGTGATGTAAATAATAAAAATTATTTAGATAATTATCTATATATTTAGTAATAACTTTATCAGAATTTATATCCATATTGATATCTTTTATATATATATACAATTATAATCTTCTTTATTTTTATTTTTTATTTCAAGTAGATTTTGTTTGAGTTCTTTGTTAAATAATATTTTATTATTATATGAGCAGGTCTAAAAATTATATAAAAAATAAATTCAATTTTTTTATTATTGAATTTGTTTTCATAAATATTACAAATAATATTTTCATGTGTGATATCATTTAAAATGCAATCAACAGTATAGTTTTCTTAACAAAAACATAATAATCCCGCCTCCTTTATTTTGTGACTTCAATTTATAAATTTTATTAAATCCTGGTATATATTATAATAATTGATCTCTTCCTTCTTAATGATAACTTCAATTAAAATAATAAAGTCAAGAAAATTTATTTTATTTTTAATATTCAATAATAAATAAACAAATTTAATTTAATACTTCTAATATTAAGGAATCATACTATTATTAGACAAAAATTGTATGGATCTTTGTAAATTTGTAATTTTGTAAGCAGAGTCGGAGAAATAACCAATCACAGTGCAGGGTTGGAACAAGTCAGGCTTCACGTCACGCCCATGTTGAAACATGGCTTCTCTAATATTCGTGATTCACTTCAACCCGATGGATCGCGATTATACAATTATTATCAGCATATTAAGATTTTCTTTCTCACATAAATGAAGTTTACACTGAAATGCATGAAGTTCATCCGTCAAAATTTATCAGACAGTATGCAAAACCTCGATTTTTATATAATCTCGGCTGTGTATCCGCTCGCTCACTACTCAACGAAGTAGGAGAACACGTTGCCCAAACAGGATTAATTGGTATTGGCTGTTGGACATTCGTTATTGTTATTGTTATTGCTGAAAGTGGTAAATCAATTTTTTATTTTCTTTTATTTTAACAAAATTTGGTTTAGTCATTCAAATTATAGTGAGCTGTTGGGAAATCATGGCTTTTAAAAAATGAGCTTAGAACATCTTTTTCAATCTTGTTTTTTTCAAAAATTTCAGGGCATTTCAAACATGTTTCATTTGTTTTACTTCCGTTAATATTGCCTCAGTTTCGACGAGCCTATTCTTTTAGGGCAGCAGGTTGCCATTATGTTTCATAATGAAAAACTGGATACAACGAAAGTGGTAAATCAATTTTTTATTTTTTTTATTGTAATAATATTATGATATTATTTTAACAAATAAGTCGATATTCAAATTACATGTGGGCTATTATGAAAGTCACAGCTTCTAAATAATTAACTTAGAGCATCTTTTTCAATCTTGTGTTTTTCAAAAATATGGAATTGGTTTTACTTCCGTGAAAATTTCACGGGTCGCAACTAGTACAATATTAATATTATGATTTATAAAGCTTGGTGTCTAAGATTGGAAATTATCTAAAATGTCCAAATTATCTAATTCTGTATCACTCATCTCAGTAATAAACTTTAAATTTTATTTAAATCGTCTTCATTTTGAATCTTTTTTTATCACAATTGTTTCATTCATCCGTACTAATATTTTGCAGTTCTTAATCCTAATAAATTTAATCCCTTGTTTCTTGCTTCTACTTTTGTTTTCCAAAATAAGTATTTTAAATTCATTGTTAAATTATTATCATTTATAAATATATTTGATTTATTTTTATTACCGAAAATATCATCATTAGTTAGTATCTTTTTTAATTTAAATGCATGTATCCAATTACCTTTATCTCTCTTAAATTTAATAATTATAGGCCTAGTTTTGTTTTGTTGCATCTTCCTAAATCTATGAATTGCTCCAATCTTGTGAATTGGATTTTGAAGTTGTAATTTTTCAGCAATTTTAACTATTATATCCGATAATATTTCATCTATACCAGCAATTTCAATATTCTTTTTCCTTGATAGTAGTTCAATATTTGTCATGTATTCCTGTTATTGTGTTATTTTCTGTTTCTGTTATTCTGTTATTCTTTTCTTAGCTTTTCATTTTTACTAATCTTTTCGAGTTTATCTAAAATATCCTCAAATTTTTTATTCTTAAATTTCATGTAATTTTTTAATGACTGCTAATTCTTTTAAAATCTTATGTTCAAGATGTTTTTCTTTTTGATCTTCATACGGTATACAGCCAGCGCAGCGGTCAAAATTTCTTTTTTATTACTGTTCTTCACTTTATTAGTTTTGTCGTTATAATCTTTCTTACCTATTTGTGATAATTTAAATTTGTAACGGCTCCACACGGAGAGGTTTTCAGAGTATGTATATGTACAGACGAATCAAATTCAGATAAAGTTAGCTAAACTTAAATAGTTATGAAATTGAGCAAAGCGAACATTTAACACATAAACGCAAGAAAACAAAAAAAGATTTAATTCTGTAACTTGAATTAAATTCTAAACATCCATTAAATATTATCTTAATGATAATATGAGTAAACAAAAACTATAGTCAGCCTTATGAATTTAGTGTTCGATTAAAGTTCTGGTTCTTAATCAGTTCAAAATAGCTTATCTACTTTTAAGCTAAAATTTATATAAATTTTATATAAATCAAATCAGTTTCACTAAACTGCTACAATTTGCATAAGCAATTAACTTCACTAAAGTTTAGATTCTACAGTGCGTTAATCCTGGTTCTTGCTTCTTCGGAAAGGCGGTCACTCATTAAAACGATAAAGAGTTCGTACTTACGATCTTTAATTTCTCAGGAATCGTGGAACCATTGAAGAATACGCTGTAGGTAGCACCGGTCACTTGAAGGCATTTAATTCGCATTTTGAATCAACCTAATGGTGGGTTGATTATCGCAGTGAATTGCTGAAGCTTTTTCGCTTAAAGCTTTAATCTGGAGTTCGGTCAACAAACTTTTCAGTCCGATGACCTCACGTACCCAGTCATTGCAAGCGATCAACTCACTTTCTTGAGTTCTTTGGGAAACCACATTTTGCTTCTTGCTTTCCACGCAATAGCACCATCACCTATGAATATCACAGCTCCGGATGTGGATTTACCGTGTCTCCGGTCTCCAAATCTCGCATCCGTGAAGGCGTTTAATTCAAAGTCTTCTTTTGAAATGACCATCTTCATTTTTCTGGTACCATGAAGATATCTTTGTATTCTTTTGACTTTTATCATATCGGCTTTGGTGGATGAGTTCAATTTTTCAGAACATCTATTTACCGCGTAGGTAATATCTGGTCTGGAACAATTGCGAATGTAATTTAGGCTGCCAATCAAAGTTCTGTACTTGAGGTGTTTGGACTTGTCAAGCACTTCGATATCATCTTGGATGTCTTGGGACTTAAATTATTCCTCTATCATAGGAGAAATTACAGGTTTACACTCCGCCATTCTTTATTCGATAGTCTGACTCGTTCTAGGATCTCAATATAGATATCAATATCGATCGTTCCATTCAAGTATGCAGAGTTGACATCACATTGGTGTATGTCGTAACCTTCATTCACTGCAATTGACATCATTAACCTTAGGACTTGTCACTGGATATTTGTGAAACAGTTCTAGAAGCATTATTTAAGTCTTCATCCTCTTCTACTGAACTGGAATCCGATGAGTGGGGCTTTTCAGGAAAAGATAGACAGTGTAGTCTTCTTCGTTTCCGGCTGAACATGATTCAAGAAGCACGTTTCCACGCCTGTTTTCGTTGATATACGCATTTCTTGTTTCAACGATCCGCTTATCTTCAACGTCAAAGATCACATAACCCCATGTATTACTGGAATAGCCCAGGAAAATTCCGTTATGAATTCTCGGTACGAACTTGTTTCGTAGCTTTATCTTCGGCATCTTTAGATTAGCAATGCTTCCGAACTTTCGGAAATACTTCATACTAGGTGGTTTTTCTTCCTTCTATCATTTAGATATAGGTATTTCGTTCTTCAGTTTCTGATGTGAAATACTGTTGAGTACATAATTAGCGCAGCTTATAGCAAAAGTCCAATATTTCAGTGGAAGTACCGAGTCAATTAGAATGGTCCTGGTAACTTCTAAAAGAGTTTTGTTAAATCTCTCCGCAATCCCGTTCTGTTGAGGGCAGTACGCGGTTGAGTGCTGGAATTTGATGCCTCTATCCTTAAGATAGAGAAACCATATTGGTTTCCTGAGGAAGGCAATGGAAAACCACCTCAGTAAGTCTTTTCCAAGTAAAATGGCAAACACGACGAATAAAGCTCACGTAACTGGCAAGAACAGGGTCTACCAGCATAAGGTGGATGTTGTGCCCGGCAGGAGAGGAAACGGGGCCTCTCAGGTCGTTAACCTGCGAAACCCCCGATGTAACGTCAACGAAGAGATCATCCAGTTAAAAGTAAAAGATAGAGCAATGGGGATACAAAAAAGGCCAGACAATATCAAAGAAGAAACCATTAGAATGGGAACATGGAATGTAAAAACTATGTTGCGGTCCGGGAAGTTGGAAAACCTGAAGAAGGAAATGGAAATGAATAAATTGGATTTGGTCGGCTTAAGTGAAGTTAGATGGGAAGATATAGGAGATTTTGAGAGTGATGGTTACACAGTTATATACTCTTGTAAAACTCGTGGCTCTAATGGAGTGGCTTTTGTGCTAAATCAAAAAGTGAAAAGTTCGGTCAAAAAATTGTTTTCAAAAGTGATAGAGTGATAATGATGAAACTCAAAGGTAATAATATAGATTTGATGATTATTCAGGTTTATATGCCCACTAGTCAGTAAGAAGATGAAGATGTGGAAGAGATATACAACCAAATAGAGGAAGTCATGGAAGAAGATAAAGCCAAGAAATGTACTATAATAATGGGTGATTGGAACGCGGTAATAGGAGATGAAGAAGTAAATGACATAGTAGGGAAATATGGTCTTGGCAAGAGAAATAAGAAAGGTGAAAGACTACTGGAATTCTGTAAGAGGCATAAATTGATTGTGAGCAACACGTGGTTTAAATTACCTAAAAGAAGATTATATACTTGGAAAATGCCTGGAGACATCGCAAGATATCAGTTGGATTATGTCTTAATACAAAAAAGATTCAGGAACGGTGTAAAAAAAGTCCTAACTTATCCAGGAGCTGACATAGATTCGGACCATAACCTACTTGTGTTAGAGGCAAGAATTAGATTGAAGAAATTATTTAGCGGGAAAAAAAAGAAAAGATGGAATGTAGAGATACTTAAAGGAACAGCCGGAGCTAAATATAGAGAGAAGATGGATATTAAAATTAGAGACTTAGAGGAAACTTTTGAAGAAGTCCTTGACACCGATTTTAAATGGAATAGGCTAAAAAAATTGATATATGAAACAGCTAAAGATGAAATTGGATTTATTGAAAGCAGCAAGTTAAAAAAGCCATGGATAACAAATGAAATGATAAACAAGATGGAAGAGAGAAGAAAATGGAAGAATATAAACAGTGAAGAAGGAAGAAAGAAATATAGATTGCTAAATAATGAGCTAAGAAGAGAAACGGATAAGGGAAATTTGGCTGAGTAATGAATGTAAATCTATTGAGGAGATGGACAGAAAAGGACTCTATGATAAGATGTTTATGAAAGCTAAGGAACTTACCCATTATAAGAAAAAAGATGTAAGGAGCCTGCCCATTGAGAATAAACGAGGAAAACTGATATATGACAAGGAAGAGCAGAGTGATAGGTGGAAGGAATATATTGAGGAGCTTTACGCAAAGAATGAAAAACCAGATAAAATAGTACTAGAAAAACAGGATGATATTTTATTGGAAGAAAGATATTATACTGAAATGTGAGGTGGAAATGGCTATTAAGGAGCTAAAAAGTGGGAAAATGGAGGGTGTAGATGAGATTCCTGGTGAAATGTTAAAACAGCTGGATGAATGTGGAATTAATGAGATTTTGGGGCTTTGCAATCTCATTTATAAAACAGGCGAATGGCCTAGAGATTTCACTAAAAGCTTTCTAATACCTATTGGAAAAACTAGTCACCCTACTAAATGTAGTGACTACATAACAATTAGTATAATCTCGCATACCTCTAAGGTGATGTTAAATATTATCAAACGACGTCTATACAACAAGGTGGAATACTATCTAGGAGAGGACCAATTTGGTTTTAGGAAGAACAGGGGAACAAGAGATGCAATTGGAGTGATGAGAACAATCTGTGAAAGACATATTGAAGTTAATCGAGAAGTTTATATTTGTTTTATTGATCTGAAAACAGCCTTTGATATGGTGAAATGGGATAAACCGATGAAAGTACTAAAGAAGATAGGTGTGGATTGGCGAGACCGTAGACTGATTGCGGAACTTTATATGAATCAAAAGGCAATAATTGAGTCAAAAGGAGGAAGCAAAAAGGAATATATAATTGGAAGAGGAGTGCGACAGGGTTGCTGCTTATCCCCTGTGCTATTCAATATCTTTTCGGAAGAAATGATAAACGAAGCTTTTGATTGTGAAGAGGATACGGGAATCAGTATTGGAGGAAGAAGAATAAAAAGCGTTAGATTCGCGGATGATTTGGCTATATTAGCAGAGAGTGAGGAAGATTTACAACACTTGCTGAAAAGATTTAATGAAGCCTGTCTTAAATTTGGAATGGAAATCAACGCCAAGAAAACAAAAGTGCTGCGAGTTGCCAGAAATGCTGAAAATGTATGTATTAAATTAAATGGAGAAAAGGTGGAACAGGTCAAGCAATACAAATATTTGGGAAGCATAATACAGGAAGACGGCAGATGTAACTTAGATATTAGAGATCGAATTCGTAAGGGTAAATTTGCATTCTAAAACAGAAAAAACTTGTTCACAAATCAGATGGATATTGAATTAAGAAAAAGACTTATAAAATGTTACATTTGGAGTATATCCTTGTATGGTTCAGAAACTTGGACTCTGAGAAAGAGAGATGCTGGGATGCTAGAAGCATTTGAAATGTGGCTATGGAGGAGGATGCAGAAAATTAAATGGACAGACAAGGTGACTAATGACAAAGTTCTCGAAAAAATTGGGGAAGAGAGAAGTTTATTAAAGAACATTAGAAGAAGAAAAAAGAACTGGATTGGTCATGTGCTGAGAGGTGAAAATCTCATGAAGGAAGTATTGGAGGGGAAGATTGAGGGAAAGAGACCAAGAGGAAGAAAGAGAAAAATGATCCTGGATGACCTATTGGTTACGAGTGGATATCAAGGCCTGAAAGAGGAGGCAAGAAATAGAACAACTTGGAGGAAGAGACATTGCTGACCTTATTTGCTGCTTGCCATTGGACCTGTCTACGACAGAACACTGATGATGATGATCCTTAAGAACATCGGAAATGCACTTGTTAATAAACCTCTTCACGTGATCAAATACATCCTCTTTACTTTCTATGATGTCGATAAAGCTTCGCATTGACAAGTCATCGATAAAGGTAATGATATATCGTTTTGTATCGCTTCTGGCAACTTCTAAAAGAGTTTTGTTAAATCTCTCCGCAATCCCGTTCTGTTGAGGGCAGTACGCGGTTGAGTGCTGGAATTTGATGCCTCTATCCTTAAGAAAATCGGAAATGCACTAGTTTATTCAGTTCCTCGATCCGAAAATAAATGTTTAATCTTGCTTCCACTGGATCGCTCGGCATACGCAATAAACCTCTTCACGTGATCAAATACATCCTCTTTACTTTCTATGATGTTGATAAAGCTTCTCATTGACAAGTCATCGATAAAAGTAATGATATATCGTTTTGTATCGCTTCAGTCCAAAATCGGCCCTCAAAGATCAGTGTAGACGTATTCTAACGGTGCGGTGGATCGGATATCTTTTATTCTACGAAGTGGGATATTATCATCTTTTCTTGTTTGCATGTCTCGCATACGTCCTCGCTTGGGCTCTTGGGAATTACGATATTATTCAGATCTTTTAACAATCCCAATGATTGAAGAATTTTCATCTTCTGCGGTGAGGCATGTGCAAATCGGGCGTGCCATAGCAGATATCTGTCATGCTTTTGCTCATTAAAATAGCTTTTCACCGTTGTGTGACCTGGCTCACAATTTACCTTATATAAATTGTTTGATGATCTATGGCCTACAAGGAATCTTTTTTCATTAGCATCACTCACTACATAGTTATCATTCCGTAGGCTTTGAGTACATCCATAACCGTAACGCTCCCGCCGAGATAAGATTAACCGACATCTTGAGTACAAAGTAGGTGTTGGTCAGTTTTAACATCTGTGATCGATCCTGATCAATTTCTATTTTAAGATTACTGCGATATTTGCGCAGAACGCATACTTAAAGAACAGAGTGCACAAAATGAGTATAGCAGATTTGGTGTATATTTTAAAAATATTTAATAACTGAAACATATGATGTGATAAGCAATATATACAAATGTAATGAGGAGTGTGATCACTACTTCCTGTCTATCAAATAACAACAATGCATCTTTCTTAAATTTCGGAATTAGCATAATAAATACTTTTAACTTTCAATATACAATAATGAATTCTTTTTCTATACAGACAACTATAACATATTGATCCTAATATAGGAATAACTAAATACAATGTTTAATTACTTATATATAAGCTATGGTCTTTCACCTGTATGACTTTGGAAATATATAGCTTAATAAGTCCTACTACTATTGCACGCTTAGCCAATCTAATTACTACTAATGTACATAAATACTAATGTTCATTTAAGTTATAGTTTGCACTGCACTATATGGTTTTTCACCGATGTGTAAAAATATAAATTTACTAGTTTCTTTCTAGCTAACTTAATAATAATTCGGGTAAGTATAATGAAACTAATCTTTCTAGTAATCAGTATTCACCCTCTATTTCGCTAATCCTCAATATTAACAATTCACTATCGCATAGCATTCTTGTAAACAGAAAATTCTCTTCTATACATATATTTGTACTTATTAAATTTTCGCCTACAGTAAATAATAGAACAAATCAACTTACAGTTGGTGACTTCAATGACGCATCTGCTTGTTGTCTCCTTACCTCTCTTGATTGAAGCACAATTTCAGAATCAATACACTTCTCATAAGCGCTTGGGTTTCCGTTTGAAACCTTTAGATAATATAAGTCACACTTTAACTTTCGCGGTAAAGCTTCGATAGCGCACAAGGTGTTGGCTTCTCACCTTATGTATTAGATAACTTCAAGTTGAATAATACGGAAATACTTGTGCTCAATAAGTATACTATTTCAGTTCTTCTGAATATCCGATAACTTCAGAAACTGCGATGATTTCTTCTTTTCGGAATGACAACTAGACGAATCGGCCTCTCCTGACGTACCCCGTTCCCTACGATGGCAGAATGGGTCTTCCTTCGTCTTCGCGATACAGAACTAGTTTCCGTTTGAATAATAATCTTTTATCTTTAGCGTATGACTTCTATATAACAGCAATTAAATACTCGGACTTCTATTTTCTTATTAGAATTTCTAATTGAAACTTACAGTAGCAGTTTGTAGCTTAAGCTGAGATATAACGTCTTCCTATTTAGCGGCTTCGTTTCACTTCATCCCTTAGTTCGAATGAACTCGCCTGACTTCACGGTTTAGCCTTCAATTTACTTTCTTCAGTAATTCAGCTTTATTCTTCTTAATTCGTCTGGTTCTTGATTTCGATATTCGTATCCATAATATCCTTACGATAGAGGTTAAATATCCTCATAATTCTCGGTTGCCAACGCAAGCCTAGCGCGGACCATTACTTCAAGGAGACGACTTAAATACTTGCTTCCCCGTTGGATACACGCTCAACCTCATAGCGTTCGATTGGATTAGAGCCATCCAATTCGATTGACTTCCAGACTTCAACTGCACTGCCACTACCGAAAAGACTCAACTCACTAATCACACGTTGAGTGACACGACGTCATCAAAATAATTTGCATATTTAAATCATAACCAATTAAATTGGTTCAAAGTCAAAACATAAAAAAATAAAATAAATTTATTTTCAAGCAAATATTTTTTTTTCTTAATTTAAAACTACAACTCAATTTTAAATTATTGCTTGGGGAGAAAAATAATTTAATATTGTCAACAAAGATCAACTGATTCAATTCCATAGGCAGGCACAGAGATATTTGCAGCTCCATAAACTTGAACAGGTTTTTTTGTTTCTTGTATGAACTGAACGAAGTATTGCAATTGCAGATGTTGTGGCTCGTCGCACTATCAATGTACCAGCAATGTTGACTGTCTTGCTGTTCCTCTAGGTCTTCATACATAACCACAACGCCCGAAAAGTTCTTAGACTTGTCGATTCCGCTTGAAGTGCGTTTCTCCATTTTGCCTTCTTTAGCTTTCTTCTGTTATTTTGGAATTTGGACAACGCTCTCTTTCCAGATGGACTAGCAGCTTTCTCAGCTGAAGGAGTAACAGTTGTTTTAAAGGTTTCAGTCACAACAGGCTTTTCAACCTGTATGTTTGAGTGATTTCTTTTGTACTCTGAAGTACGTCTTCAATCACACGCTCCGAGTTGTAATTATTGGATTTATGTCTTATCATTATACTTTAAGCGCACGCATCGTAGCTCTTTGGTAGTCCTGAAAGGATCAGCCAACTTATTTCTTTATCAGGAATCCGACCGCCTTTTGAAGTGATCTCTTTCACCAATAACTTTATAATGTTATCGGGAAGATTCTCATCACTGACAAGTTTACTACATTGTAGAGGTCTCTCTTAGGTCAGTAACCTTATGAAGCTTGTGCGGATCATTTTCTTCTTTTAGCATCATCTTGAACTTTTCTTCTACCGATTCAATTTGAATTCAGTTGCCTTCTGAGAGTTGTCCAGTGACTTGTACTTCAAAGGACTATCTTCTTAGCTCTTTATGTCATCGAGGGGAGTATTCGCCACATCCCACAATCCATTCTTCTGTAATGATGTGCATTCGCATTGAAGTTAGTTTGTTCCAGAGAACAACAAAACATTACTCGCCATAATGGATAGTCTTAACATTCCCTGTGTGATTAAATACTTAGTTCGCAATTTCCTAACTCTTCTGAAATAAGCCACTAATCGTCTGAACACGCTCACTGCCGTTCGTCTGAACACGCGCAGTGGAATGTGGGCTTGGGGTCCTTAACCATCTGTGGGAATTTAATACTTGTAACGCCTCCACACGGAGCGGTTTTCATAGTATATCTAAGTACAGACCAATCAAATTCAGAAAAAGTTAGCTAAACTTAAATAGTTAAGAAATTGAGCAAAGCGAACCTTTAACACATAAACGAAAGAAAACAAAAAAAGATTTAATTCTGTAACTTGAATTAAATTCTAAACATCCATTAAATATTATCTTAATGATAATATGAGTAAACAAGAACTACAGTCAGCCTTATGACTTTAGTGTTCAACTTAAGTTCTGGTTCTTAATCAGTTCAAAATAGCTTATGTACTTTTAAGCTAAAATTTATGGTTTACATAAATCAAATCAGTTTCACTAAACTGCTACAGTATGCATAAGCAATTAACTTCACTAAAGTTTAGATTCTACAATCCTGGTTCTTGGTTCTTCGGAATAGTGGTCACCCATTAAAACGATAAACAGTTCGTACTTACCATCTTTAATTTCTCAGGAATCGTGGAAGTCGACGTACCATTGAAGAATACGCTGTAGGTAGCACCTTTCACTTGACACTGTATTTGCTAACTTCTAAATTATAGTAGAGATAAACACGGCGACCTATGTTCTACGTCAATGTTGTGGCCCTAACTATGTCTTCCGTTGCCTGGGAAACGGTCGTTGCCTCTAATTTGTCAAAATCCTTTTTCACAAGTTTAAGATGATGAATTGATTTCATCACAGGAATCTGCTCGTTGATTCACACTTCACTGACAGGCACTGAATAATTATTTGTACTTTATGCTTATATAAACTGGTAACATATCACTTAATATGAGAAGATTTCGCCTTTGTTGGCACAACTTCTGAACACAAAACTGTTCTGGTGTAGAACTGCATATACACTATGTTGGTTGGGAACCAAAGTTCCTTCCTTTTTTGTTAACAAAGCATGTCATCCACTCTGTTAACATTAGTATATCAACGTAGCATAGGTGATTCTTCGTTGTTGCACGTTGACAACTGCACATTTCTTGTTAGGATATCAGCGATAACACTACTTGCGATAACACTATTTTTTTTCTTGATATTATCTTTGCGGAATGGATATTGTGTGAAATCAGGTGAGTGTCTTCATTTACGCCAGATGTATTAGCTATAATTTCACACCACACTCTTAATGTAATATTTTTACTGTTATCAGTTTCCACTGATTTCTTTTATTTGGTGTGGCAATTTCAAATGTTTCTTCTTCATTTAAGCACCTTGTATGTTGTTTAACTCCAAACATTAGACAATTAATCTACATGTAATACATTTAATTTTATATTTTGAATACTCACTCATTTTGCTGAGTTGAAGTCATACAGGATTAATAATTATTTAAACAATCTTAAATTAAAATCTAAATAAAAGACAATGGAACGAGGTGATTGCATGTTTTGCCTTACGAGATAGATGCGTCTCGCAAATTTAACTCATTTGATTGAATTATTCTCCATTGAGATGGATTTTTCGGTATACTTTTACTTTGGACCTTATTATAATATTTGTTATCAGATTGCAATCTGTAATACAAAAGTGGTTTCACTTTTCTCTCAATAACTTATAAATCATTACCAAGATTTTTGGCCAACTCAATACTTTTCATAAAAATCAAAATCGCAGCCGGCACACCTGTTTAAAAAATGTAATTAACACATTTCGACTAAAATTTCTAAAACTTATTTAAAAGTAAAACTATATACAAATAAAATACATGAATAAAATTTAAAATTACAACGACCAGGTTTCGCATTCATTCAGTCGATGCTTTTTCAAGTGACGAACTAACATCATGCTTGGATTTAAATATTAAAGTCCAGAATACGCAAATAGTCCGTGCGTATCTCCCGTAGGGTGATGTGACGTAAAGCGGCTTGGCATTGATGATTTCGGCACTCTGGTGGTGTCTTTTGAAAGCACTAATTATGGCAACCTTGATTGTTGACGTCTGCTGTAAGATATGAAGGCGCTATAATCCCAGAATTATTTCTTTCCTTTTTAAATCATTAGCTGCTGTGAGAGTTGTTGTCAGGTGGTTATCTGTAACGAGCCTCAAAGAAACAAAAATTAAAATAAAACATAATATAAGATGTTATTAATTCGATTACTTGATATGGAAATTGGATATTTTAGTTGAAGTTTATATTTCTTTTCTTTTCTTTTTCCTTTATTTTCCTTTGTTTTCTACCACATCCATATTCAGCCATTGAAGGTACCGATATGCTGTTATTATAAACGTTCTGTAACGTGAGAATGAAATAAGATTCCATTCATTCTCGTTTATATTGATGTTGACAAACTGCAGCTATTTTTGGTTGATCTAAGTTTATAGTATGCTTATTTGAAATGACATGCATGAATGTAAGGTAATCAATATTTCGATTCGTAATAGCCCTACGGTGCTCCGACATGCGTTTTGTAACCGTCCGGCTGACCAATATATTGGCAGTTGTGGTCATTACATTGGAAGGCGTGGACTAAATCTTTCTTTTCAGTCTTTACATTTCTGCCCTTTCCACTTCATAAATTCTCCACAGTATATCGAGTTGGTGCAGTGATAATAATATTGTGGGCAGCACAAATTTTACGGAGCCTTGGAAACAAAGTGGAGTGATAGTCAATGGAAACATAACTTACATTGCGTTGGAGCGGTGTTTCTGATACTATGTCATTGTGCTATATCCGTTTTAAAGTGCATTTTATGTGCATATGTATAAATTGTTCAGGATAACCATTATTTAATAGCATTCGTCCTAGAATATTCAGTTCAGTGTTAAAAGCTTCTATAGAGCTGCTGAGATGAAAGGCCCTACTCACAAATAAACTTACAAGGTTAATCTTGAACGCCCAGGGCACATTTGAAAAAGCGTCGACTGAACGGACGCGAAACCTGATCGTTATAATTTTAAATTTTATTCATGTAATTTCAATTGGTTATGGTTTTACTTTTAAATAGGTTTTAGAAATTTTAGTTGAAATCTGTTAATTATATTTTTTAAACAGCTGTGCCGCCTTAGATTTTGATTTTTAAGAATAATCAGCACACATAAAAATATACTTTTATCCATACTTTTATGTTGGTAATATTTGTTTATTGTATTTGTATGCATATACCTGAAATAAATTATATATAGGTCGATACATATATCTCAAAAAATCAGCAAACTAGTCCAAAAAAGATGGCCAGTTAAGAGAAAATCTAACAGCAATGACATAATCAATGAGTTCTCCCATGCGCTAATAAAACCATTAAAACGACTGCTAGGAAAAGTTTTTTGGTTTTTTTTTTCCAGCAATTCTTCGTATTTTTTGGACAAAAAGGTTATTGGTGTGATAATATCATTCCTTATTTTCACCACGGAGTTAGTTATTGTATTTTATCCTTTATTTCGCCTATTTTTTTTTTAATCTGATGGCTTAGTTCTGATGTTTCTTCAAATTTCACTTCCTTTAGTGTTTTTCCATTGCTGTTGGATTTGCAGTTGCATTCGGAACATCTCCATGAAGACTTTGCTTTCTTTGTCAATGTACTACATTCAATTTTGTCCTGCAGAAAGTCAAGATTGAAACCGCATTTACAATCTTGACATTCACTTCTGATTGCATAAGTTGATTTTTCATTTTATTCAGATCGCCACCTAGCTGCCAAAAAACAAAAAACAGAAAAAGGATTATCAGTAAAAGATTTTACTTTATTGTCTTTTAAAATATCTTGTAATTTGATTATTCTTTTCTTGGAAAGTGATAAAACAAATTAATAATAAGGAGCTGCTCAAGTATTGCGTAAGATTCAAGGGAGGGAGAGGCCACAATCTTTGTTTATTTTTCCTGACAAGAGGAGGGGGATTAGAGGAATGATTACATAATACAGACAAACATGTACGAGTTAAAGTTTTGATATAATTTTGACTATTTTACTTTATTGTTGAGTGATATTTGCTATTAATGGTTTGGCAAATCTTCCGTAAACACAAGGGGGCTTTTTTGGCTTCGAAGGGGAGGGGCAGTAGAGGGCAAAAATGGCTAAATAATTGGTATAATATTATAATTGTAATTATAATTATATATTATTAATAATAAAATTTTAATTATTCTAATATGGTATAATATTACTAACGTACAAAAACCTTATTTTTTTATATATTTCATAAAATCGCTACTTAAAGTTATTACTCAAGTAAAATTGTAAAAATTGTGGATTGCTAATGTTGGTTTAATATTTTGATCATTTTCTCCCGACTGGAATGTATGAAATTTAATTCCAGATGGAGTTAAGATATTTGTTCTCTTCACTCTCCTAAGCCTCCACAACACTCAATCAATTGGCACTAGGTTACATTTCTTAGTTAAAAAGGGGAGCATTGGATTGAGCAAGCAGTGCTTGGAAATTAATTCATATGTCGAGAATCTTTGGATAATTGTATAAAATAGTAAATAATATAAAAAAACTAACTTTAATACTTAATTAAAAAATCTTAAACTTTAATTTAAAACCTTCCAAAATTAACAACAGATGTTATTTTTATAAAACTATTTTATCATTTAATTAATTATATGTTTGTTCATTTTCTCGTTCTCTATTTGCCTCAAATAGCCATCTTAAAACAATATGAATGTTTAATTTTTGTTTTTCTGTTTTTTGTTTGTTTTTTGTTTATTTAGGTATAAGTATATCAAATAAATTGTTTTCATGTGTAAAGGTATGTATGCCCTATCACTGAACTTACCCTGCAATAGAGTGGTGATCTATCCAGGGGAATTTAATATTACTCGAAAAACTCAGAAGATGAATAACAGGACAGATATTAATGGAAACGAACCGGCTAATGTAACTGGACATCTCTTTGGGAAACTGCAATTTGCAACTTGTAATGTACGTGGTATCGCAACTAAATTGGAGGAATTAAACATAGAATTAAAGATTCGAAATATAAACATAGCTGTAATAACGGAGACAAAAAAGAAAAACAAAGGATCATTAATGTTTAGAGACTATATTATGATTTATTCTGGTGTTAATGAAGATAGATGGGCCTCATCGGGAGTTGCAATTTGGATCAAAAAAGTTTGGAAAAATAAAATTGTAGACTACCAATGGATATCAGATAGAATTATAATGATCAGGATAAAAATTATGAACAAAATTTTTAACATTTTGGGAATATATGCTTCAACACAGGGCAAGGATGAAGAATCAGAAGAATTTTATGAAAATTTA
>JAFIDM010014628.1:0-23220 GCA_023159025.1 Thereuonema tuberculata
TATTTCCTTAACATAATTTGTTTTAGGGCTAGTTTTCGGTTTATTCAGTAATTCCTTATTATTCTTCAAAACTGTTTTTTTCTAAACTATACTTAAACACTCTTATGGCTGCTTTATACGCTCCCGAAAATTTGCCTCAACCGAGCTCAAATACTTACCAATTGCCAGTTGTCTCTGACCGTTTGTCGTATCGCTTTAGACGGGAAGATTGTTCAAGTCTCGTTTTGTTCTCGTTGAGATCTTGAGAACAATTACCTTCGCCGAAACGACAAACAAGATGATTTTGCATCTTTGTTTTGTTATTAATTCTCAATTCATTTCATAAATAAAAAAAAAAAAGATTCCACAAGGAAGAGAATGTGGTGAATGAAGCCGTCGCGTCGATTGAAACAATGAGCAAAGAATATCCAGATTTCAGCGAGAAGGTAACACTGTTGTAGTTTTGAAATAAAGTTCCTCGCCGCCAAGAGCGCTGATGTCGACTTGCTTCTATTGATTTGCCTGAATTTAGAATGTTTTCTAATTAGAGCAAGTGAGAGATTTTAGAATTTTTCAGGCAAGTTTACAAGAGTGAAAGTGCCATTATACATATAATCACTGTCCGGCTTTATATGTTTAGTAATATAAGTCAATTTTATTCTTTTATTCTATACTTACTAAATTTCTAAATTGCAAATGATTAATTGAAAGCTTTGTTTTCCAAAACTCGAAGAGGTTGCTTTGAGTTTCGCCGATTCTATATATCTAATCGGTAAATATATCTGATCAATCTAATGATTTTTAAATGATTATTAAATGTCAAATTTTGCATCGAAAGTAATTATAAATAGTAGTGGAGGTGTTTCACAGAAGTCCCGTTAGAATTCATGATATAAATTGTCTACATATTATCTTTGATGTAGATTCAATATTTTTTTTTAGCAGCAAACAGAATACTAAAATACAGTAGACACTCGCTAATCCGGTACGTTCGGCACGTTCGTGCCGGATTACCGAAAATGCCGGATTACTGAGCGCAGTCTAAAAATAGCCGTTATTGCGAGGATAGCGGAAATACCGCTAAAATAGAGTTAAAAAGGCTATTAATAGGTATCAGGACATTTTTCCGTGTTCTATTGTGATTTCTGATTTCGGTAGTGATGGAAAATGTTAAAACAACAAAAAATTAAAACAACTATTTATGTAGTATTATATTTTAATACAGCGCCCGGAAGGCTTATTCAGTGTAAAAAAAATCCTTAGACCAATGCCGGATTATTGAATGTGCCGGATTATCGGATGCCGGATTAGCGGGGTTTTACTGTACTCGTAACATGAAAAATAAAGGAAAATCCAGCGAATTGATTCATTAGTTGATGCTAGTTTTGTGATGCCATTTGAAAAGACAATGATATAGTTACGTACAGTACAAGTGTGAAAATATCACATTCCGTTTAGAAACTTCTAACTTCTAATCTTTAAATTATTGAGAATGGTATTTACCGTATTGTCCGGCGTATAAGACGACTTTTTAAACCAGGAAAGTCTTCTCAAAGTCGGGGTCGTCTCATAAGCCGGGAGCTGAAACTTTCGAACCGAACAGGAGAATCTGCGGTCGCCGCATATGGTGGGGGGGAAGCTCAAAAACGGCCGCGGCCACGGCCGCATCCCCACCGTAAGCGGCAACCGTATGAAAGAGCAAGGACGGTTCTGTACAAGTACGGTAAAAGAAAATCCACTCACCAGGATTCGTGGAAAGAAGGGACTTAACGCGGTCCCGATGCGAAGGGCGGAGCAAACTGCAGGCGTCCGGGATGCCCGAGGTATGGAAAAAAGAGATAGAGCGGGGACAGAATAAAAAAGGCTACAGTTAAGAAATACTATGATTTTAGTGAAATTCTAAAAAAAAAATGTAGCATTAAAATAGTGCATCAGAATAAACAAAGCTACAGTAACTTGGAGACAGGTTACTGATTAATCCAAGCAGGCGTTGTATACAACAACCAGCCAATCGCCGGTAAGGTACATCGCTTTAAAGGAAAAGTTTAATCCACTTGCACTGTTTTATGTTTACATGTTTGATGACCAACAGCATTATGTTTATAAGTGAGAGTTTTCCTGCTAAGTATATGCATGTCATAAGCATTTGAATTAAAATTACCATATTGAAATCAAATCTGATGTTTTTTTAATTTTTATTTGGTGTGCGTTGGAAGAGGGGTAGTCTTATACGGCGAGTATATCCCAAACTATATATTTTAATTGGAAAAATTGGGGGTCGTCTTATATGCCCAGTCGTCTTATACGACGGACAATACGGTATATTTCCTTTCTTCTACGTAATCACCTCACATTGGTTCAAAATAAAGGCTGTTCTTCATTCGACAGCTATTATTGTTGTCCAGTTTCATAAGAAACAGTCAATTTACAATATCTTCTTTGCTTCAAACAACTTCTATATTTATCATATACTCAGAAGATATTAGATAAATATATATTTGCTATATCTATAGATTAAACTTAAGTAAATCTTAAAATACAACTTAAATGGGGACTCCCATAATAAAAAATTTCATAATAATTTAGAATTAATTAAATCTAAAATTCTTATTTTAACAGGCATTCTCATCTTTGGTAATTTCTTCCTCACATACAACTGAATTTACAGCCTGTGGATTATTTTCAGTCAATCTACAATTGCTAACAGCTGTAAGTGTTGTAAGATATTCGTAAGGGCTATCAAATATATCTTGAGATTCTTTGAAACTTTACGGATCACATTAAATATAATATTTCTTTCTAAATATTAATTTACATCTTTAAGCATTTAATTTTTTGTAGTACTTTAAATAACTTTTCATATAAAAATAACAATGCAGTAATGACAATATTTTTTTCTTCTTGTAGATTGTTGGAACAATTTTCACGTATTTCATTATTCTAGTACAATTTCAGCTTTCAAAATGAACTCAAAGAGAATCTCAGGATAAACTGCATTTGTATTGAAATTCTGAACTTTTCTATGTTAATTTTCATTGATTCAATAAAGTTATTAACATTTTATATTCATAAAAAACAAATAAGGGTTTTCTGAATCTTTCGTCTTTCTACTTTAATTACATGGATTGGAAATTCATTAAATACTTCAGAACTTAATTTTGGTTTGAATTTACAGTCATGGATATTTTACAAGCCACGGTAAATCATATTATGATAATCTTATAATAACTATGTATGGAAAACATTAGATATTATAAAGAAAATCAACAAAAAGAAATTGAAAGAAAATAACATTCTTTAATATAAACAACAAAAAACACCAAACCATTACATCTTCAATATTTCAATTCTTTTATCAAGAATCTTTATCAAGGAAAGAAAGAAAGCCATCTTTCTAATGGAATTAGAAAAGAAACTATTTTTCATTTTCTGAAACAACAACAATCAAAAATAAATTAAACATTCACCAACTAAATGTAAAACATTAATAATAAGCATTTCACGATCTAAACGTGAAGAACAATAAAAACAAATTAACAATTAAATAAAAATAATAAACTAAAAAAACAATAAGTAAATTTTCATAATCTGAACTTGAACAACAATAAAAAAACAATAAAAATAATAAACCAAAAAACTTACACTTTAAATTTCTTATTATATTATTATTCATAAATTTCTTAAATAAGCTGAAAGAAATTTCATTGACTTTTGGTGATTTTTCTAAATTTATACAACTACTCCAATTTATGAAAGAGGACTCTAAAACTAATCTTTTATTTTCATCCTGAGATTCATACAGAATTTCAATAATAGAGTCCAGTTTGGGATTCAAGTCTAGACTCTGTGATCAGCCCAATCCGAAATTCCTTCTCAGCTCTTACATTTTCATCTACCCGTTCTTTTAAGTATCTTCTAGTACTCCCAATGTATATATCATCATAATTTCTACATTTTAAGGCATAAATGACTCCTATTTTATATAAGTAATTATAATCATTAATCTTCCTCTTTTTCTTAAATAAACTATTTGATGTAGGCTATAATTAATGACTTTTACTTTATTTTCATCACAAACCTCTCTGATATTATTATCCAAAACAATACCAATAGGTAATTCCACATATGTATAATTAAAATTAACATCTTTAGCTCGATTCTTCATTAACCTGATTCTGTTCCTAAAAAACTTATTAATTATAGAAACGACAAATTTCTCCGGTTATTCATTCAGTAATAATTTTTTTTTCAGATCATCAACTTTTAATCTTCATAATTTAAATTCTTCAGTATAATTTGTAATTCTTTTTAATTTATTTTAAATGATAGCCTTTTGTATAGACAATTTATGATTAGAAGTAAAGTTTAACATATGATTAATTTGATACACTTTGTGATAATGTTCAAAACTCAATTTATTATTCTCATTTATAATCAAAATATCCAAAAATGAAAGCTTGCCATTATCTTCCGACTCAAAAGTAAAAATTAAATCTTCATGGAAACCCTTTGTTTCAAAAGTTAAACCATTTGCTTAAAGATTTAATTTAATGAGCTACAGTTAATTCAGCTGATGAAGACTAAGAAACCTTATACAGTCTGTCTTGGATTTCCGATTTTAACAATTACAAAATGTAATGCTGTGACTTTTATTTGTATGCGGTTTTATTTCTTTTTATATCTTAATATATTAAAATTTATTTAGGAAATATTATTTTTCAAATGATAAACTTCAATTAAAATTTATTGTGCCTATAATCATTACGCTTTTTTTTAGATTTTATAAAAAGTTTAATAAAAAAAATAGAGATAAAATTTACGTCTCTTCATTGGCTTTATTTGTGCTTGTAATAATTACCAGTAACCTGAGAAGATGATAATAAATAAAAACAGCCGTAGCTTAGAAAAATGGAGATATTTCACGTTTAGTTATTAAGTGAGAAGTGAAACCATAAAGACCTCCGCATATGAAAATGCTCCTAAATATTACTACATAACAAAGAATATTTTTCTTTAATAAAATATTATCTTCTAATAAAAATATAATGTACACTTTATTATCCTTTGTTTATATCCACGATTTCCGTCGATACTTTCAGTAACTAACAATTTATCTAGTATTTTGTCAAAGTAATGACAATAAACACCACAGAAGTAAACAAACAGGACAACATTTCTCAGGATCACAAAATAAGAAAATATTGAAAATGGAAATCACTTTGAAAGATTAAGTTCAATTAATAAAGACCATGTTATTGTAACAAGAGGGAAAATTAAAATTACTGCTATTATTGTGATTGCAACAGCTTTATTGATCAAGGTAATAAATTTTGATCAATTAAAGATGCAAATTGTTTCCATTTCGCAAAAGGCTTTGAATATCGAAAATACATTGCGATCTTACGAGAAACCTTGTTATTTGGTTCAATAATTTAAAAAAAGAAAGGTAAACCTAATTTATCAAAAACCGAAACTTCATTCAGCCATGGCAAATAAACTTAAACAAGGAAGTAAATATTTTCACAAAAGTAACAAGAAATAATAAAGAATGAATATAATGTTCTGATATAAAACCACTTAATGATTAGTCGTTTTTACTTCTAACACCATCTAAAGGAAATATGGGAAAAAGTTTCAACAGAATTGCTCACATTAGAAAATGTTCATAGATAAGCTTTGTTTCTTTTACAATGTTGACAGTACTTCCTTCTTCAAAAGGCCTTACAACCTTCTTAGATTGTTATTTCGATTGTAATATAACCAATATCATTACAGAGACAGAAGAGAATAATATATTTAACACTAACGATGTTTAGTAAAAGTATTTTATTGTTAAAGTCATTCCAAAAGTTAATGTGTCTTTTTAAATTATATCATTTAGTAATGATCATCTTTAATAGTGCTTAAAATCCAGCCTCTAGCTTCAAATATAAAACAATCATACGATATAACCCCATTCATAAAACGAACCGTTTTATTCTGATGGAGAATATATCAATCAAATGTTCATCATCGTTCTTATTTATCAAATGATACTCATTGACTTTGTCCTTTTGAATAGAAACTATTTAGTTAATATATAATTAAAACTACCTGTAATCAACAGAATTCTAAGTAAATGAAAAGAAATACCTCATTAATGTTAATATGAGTTTGATTAATTTTTCGTTAAGATAAAATAAATCCATAGATTCCGTCTGTTTGATATCTTCAAAATAAATCAAAAGTTTTCTTTTACGTATTTCCAATTATTTGCAATGAATATATCAAAGGGTGTAAATAATTATTTTGGAATCAATAAATGATTTACTTTATTCTTTTTCAAATTATAAAAGTTAATTATAGTTTTAAAATTAAGTTAAATACAGGGTTCAAATTAATGAGGAGGTGATTCTATAGGAAATACTACTGGGTGAATTGCAACCAAATCTCGTACTCGTGCTGTTTCTGAGTCTGCGATTTCGATTTCTGAATAAAAAAAAATAGTTTAAATTTCTTCCGCTAAGCGTGAATTGAGGCGCGGCTGTCACAATAATTTGCATATTTTCTAACTCATCTAAAACTATCAGCAAAGAAAAAGAGTTAGTGCGTTAGTCGTCGAAGTGTGAAAAATACTTTGTGACTCCTATTATAGGTGGAGGGTTTTCGATTACTTGGCAGTATAGAAAAAATAGGGATGGCAGCGACACAATCCACCCTTAGCGACCGAAATTTGAACTATTTTTTTTTTCTTAAGAAATCGAAACCCCATACTCAGGTTAGTTTCTGTACGAAATTTGGTTGAGATTCGCCCAGTAGTTTTTCCTAAAGAGAGATCTAAACACCTATTCCTTAATAATATGATCAATACAGCACAATACATTGAAGAAACTTTAATAAAATAACATGTTTCGAAATGCCAGAAGTAATTAACACGATGGAAAGATGAATGCTTATTCTTTCAAAAAGTATTTTTAAACAGATTTCTTACTAAAATTCTAATTTGTCAAGTTTACTTGATTTTATATTGTCTAAGGCTAGGCGAACACACGGCGATATTTTGGGACAATCATGCCCAATTTGATTGCTGGCAACCGTTTGCCCCAATTTGATTGTCCCAAACTGAACAATATGGCCCCAGTTTTATTGTCGGTGCCAAAGGAACAATATTGCCCCAATTTTAGTTGTCGCAAAATATTGCTGATACGAAAGTGAATCAAATGAACGGATGAAATCACGTGACAGTGCTGACGTCGAAGGAGGCGGGACTTTGAACATCGGAAGTTCAGTCACTCTCGCCGGCCATTTTCGTTGAGAAACAAGGCTTCAAATCAGCAAAATGGTTCGGCCCAAAACAGATAATTCCAACAACAACATTTTGTCAATTGATAATGAAAGGATCGTAATTGATTTCTACAGAGGGACGGCGTTTAATAATATAGCAATTCTGTACGAAAACACGCTCTCTCTTTAGCTCTCCCTAGTGAGAAGCGCCGTAACTATACATATTCAGGGCAATATTGGTTCAGGAAAAACTCTGTGTTCGCGCTTGATACCGGTTGTCAACAATCAAATTGGGCCATCTTGTCCCAATATTATTGCCTCAAATTGCTCCGTGTTCGCCTAGCTTTAAAGCATTGTACCTCTCAAAAAAATTATAATAATTCTTTTTTAAATTTTTCAACATCTCTTTCTACAGCTCAGTTTAAAATTACTTCGCAAATTTTTATAACCAAATATATTAAAACTTCATGATTTTTGCTTTTGATAATCTAATGATAGTTATTGCAATTACAAATATTGGAAACTTGTTATAAGGAACAAAAACAATACAGAAGTAAATGCAAGTAGACGATTATTATGATTATGACTATTCTTTCATTAAAAGACATTGTTCATAAAGTAGATGGGTTTTGTACAGTCCTAATGCTGTCATTAGTCAAATCAAAATTGATTTTATCATTAAGCAGTGGAGAATATCGATATTGATATTTTAAATTTAGAAAAATCCTTTCATAACTACGGGCCAATAAAATTGTTATTATGAAAACTCAGTTCGAGGTTGAATACAGTAAATACTAATATCTATAGAAAACATTTGAATTTTCTAATTAAAAACTACTTTGTCAACTAGTCATGAATTTAACATTTAAAAGCTACTATATTGCAATCAATATTATGAATTTAACTGCAAACTATGTTATTAAATTGCTTGCAATTAAACACTTAACAATTCGACTATTCTATTCACAAATAATAATAGCCGATGCACCTGGCTAATTTACAAAACATACATACGATGCAATAATTCAACATTGAAACTTCTTTCTGATCAATTATATGTTTGTATGAAGTAACTCACTATTGCTTCGGCACGCAGCATAAAGAATGGACAAGAGTTCATTGCGCGCCTAAAACTGCAAGATATTATTGAAGGACATGAACTATACTCCTTAGATGTGAAAACATTATTCACATTTGTTTCGCAGAGTTTATTATATGATGCTATAGAACTAATATCAATAAAAATTAAATACCATATTAATTACTTCAATATTCAGAAATTCAAGCTAATACCTTTCATTAAATGTATCTTTCAGCTCCAATTTTTTCTGTTCAATGGTTCAAAGGCAGCAAAATGAATTATTTATGGGGCTTTTGGCGTCCGCACTCTGTCACGGGATAACGGATACCCCATGATCAAATAAAACCCAAAGATACCAATTATCTTATTCCACCCCAGAGTCCTTTGAACGGTCAATTAGTCCCGTGGATCAAACCTGTACTTATAATCTATTACATAGAAGTTATGCGACTTTCATTGGGTAAAAATGGCGTTCTGCTAGGACCAAGGTTTTCCCGCCAAAAATTTCCTAACAGAGAACTCCACATACGGCCGTGTATTTTAAGAATGTATCCTTTTACTGGAACAGAGTGACCTGTTAGAACCACCTGAAATTTCCCCAGTTATAACCATCCCTTCATATCCCCAAGATCTTGTCCTCTTAACACAAATTTATCGTCGTCACCTAACTTAACTAAGTCAATAAACTTTTATCATAGATACGCGTGAATAAATGGATAAAAATCCATTTCTAAAAATAACACATTTATTTATCAGATAATATAAGCATAAAAGTTTCAAAAAAATGGATATGTATTACGAGACCAGTCCCTTCTATGAGATGCACATCTCCAAAATAACCCCCTTCATAATTATGATTGAATAAATAAAGATAAACCTGAAAGGTAATTAAAAACTACAACAAACAATCTATTACAACATTCTGTTTAAGAAATTAGATACAAATACAATTAGTTTCTTTAACTTTCTTCACCCAACTGTCTTTAGTTCACCTAAAATTAATAATAATGGGCTACATAATAACACAACTCCGTTATAGTAAACAAATGTTTTTTATTTATATTTTGTAGGTTTTTTTTCCAGTTCGCTCGTATTCTGTGATATAAGTTTTTGTGTTGAATGGCTTTCACCCACTCCCCTGCTTCAATAAGAAAACGAATCTCATTTCTTAAATAACAACAGTTCGAAATCACAAATAGAAGAAACAATGTCTTGTTACTTTGGTTTCTTGTTCATTTATAATATTAATTATAACATTAACGTCAATGGCTTTCTAAAAGGATTAAATGAGTCCTTTTAGTTCGTATTAACCAATCAGTCAGATGGGTTTTTCCTATCACACCTGTCGGTTTTCCCCGTCTTTCTTATTCTATTATTTTCTTTCTCTTTTCGAACATCTACGGCTTCTTATTATAGAAGAAACATTGTCGATTACTAGATGTAACAGTCTACATTCATCGTAATTGAAGGTATACACCTTTTATACCCTCGAAATGAACAACTCAGATTTAGGGCTATTCCCCTCACGAGACATTGCATTTCGTCCACACGCATTTCGTCACAAGTTCTCGCAACGTCTTTTGTCCCTTGCCTTGTTTGGCATCGAAATGGTTCGAATCTTTCGTCACTGCGATAACCATGGGGTTTAAGATTTCATTCTTATAATACGGACCCAAGACGCAAACATTGAAGTTCACAACAGTTTCTAAGCCATAGTTTCTAGTTAAGCCAGCCTTAGTTATTCCTTTTCCCACTCCAAGATCGGGTTTTGCAAGGCTGTTTATTGCCCTTGGATTTTGTAACGAAAAGATTACTTACAGTTCTCTTTCCTCTCGGCAACACAATTGCTCCCCCATCTTTCGTTTGGGATAGTTTTTGCCCAACATCTTCTCACCATGGCGGTCAGCCTGCAACTCCTCCGGTGTCCTATACCCATCTTCTCCGGCCGTGTCACAATGGGACACGACCCGACTGGCGTCCGCACTCAAAGGCTCTCTCTCCGCTTTTCTGTCTCTTACCAGGTCCCGTCAGATCTCCTTTTCGCTTTCGCGCCAAAAACATAAAGTTTCACTTTTGATTATCCAATCCGTGTGTTTCATATTCATCACCTGATCTGATTTTTCCCGCCACAATGTATTTCACTTTTTTTCTTCTTTCCCACGGGAAAATGAAACACAGATAAAACACATGACCAGCAAACCGAAATCACAACTTCTTTTTCGAGATTTCTTTTCCTTCCTTTCTCAGATATTATTTTCTAAATTTGCTTGAATCATTAAAATAATATTTAACCATAAAATGTGAGAATAATAATATGCAAGACATTATCAAAATACAAAAATTCAAATACATAATTACAACAATACAATTATTAAAATCAAAAATAATATCCCCTCAGAGACCAAGATTTTAATCGTGTCATGTTGACAACTCTTGGTGGAATGGGTCATGCTTTACATAGAAGACCATGTATTCTCCGTTTTGGATACTTGCCAAATACATATTCTCTTCTTTTTTCGCTATTTGGACGATATCATAGCTTACGCAGATAAAAGTGTGATTCACGTTATTGCTGATATTTTCTCATCATCCACCATGATAAAGCTATGGATATTGAAACGGAACGGAACGGGGCAATTCCTTTCCTAGATATTCTCATTGTGAGTACGCATGATCAATTCCACACTTCAGTTTATAGGAAACCGGCCTGTTCTGGTATCACTATGAATTTAATTCTTATTCTCCTTTATCCTTCAAAATAAACCTTATTTCTATGTTTGTGGTTCGGGCATACAGATTTTCATCTGATATACAAGCCTTGAATTATGAACAAAACAGAATGCGCCAACTTTTAATTCTCATGTGTTTTCCAGCTTGGTTCATCGAACGCGATATAACAAGATCAACTTTCCGGTGGTATAACAATGATACTCCGATAAAAAAGGAGACCAATATACGTCAATACGTATCCATGGACTTTCACAGTGAGATGTTCTGGTGCCTCAGAAAGATATGTAGGCCCAGTGGCATCATTGTTAATTTCTCCTCTACCAATACTGTAAAGAGGTTCATTAATGTTAAAGTAAAAAGTGCTATTGAACCTAAAGGGGTCGTTTATGGTATTCAATGCATTACTCACGGTTTATGTATGTAGGCGAGACGGGACTGTAGGGTCTCCCAATGTACCGCAGAGCACTGGCGAGCCATAGTTAACCGCAACAACGAATACCTTACAAAAAGGCATCATCTGCATTTTCAGCATAGACTCGATTTGGACTCCCCAAAAATGTTGAGCATATGTAACAGTGACTTCAAACGGAAATGCATGGATTCAGTGTTTATTTTGACTTTCTAATGTTTACAATGAAAGCATTTCAGTACAAATACATTAAGAAATATCCATTAAGAAAGAAGAAATAAAAAAGAAAAGAAGAAAAAAAAATAGAAAATAATGCAATATGTAACAATGTTATGTAATTATTTTTATTTTTTATTATATTTTTATTTTTTATTATATATTTTTTTTTTATTTTTTACATTTCTAATTTTTTTTTTATCAAAAGTTTTTAAAATTGTTTTTATTTTTTTTATCATGATTGTTTTTATTATTTTATTATTTTTTATTTTTTTACCTTTTTATCTTTTTTATTTTTTATTTTTATGCAAATCCCATTGTTCTCATTTTGTCTATCTAGTATGATAAGTTGTTTCCCATATTGTTTAATTGGCCTTCCCATTAATCTAAATATTTGTCACTGATATAAAGCCTTGTTCCTCTGTTTTTGCTTTTATTTTCTTTTTGCAGTTTTTGTTTGACCCCAAAGAGAGCGCCCATTACAACAACGTCACACGCCGCAATGATGGAAGACGGGATATCCGATTGCATTATGGGATTTCAATTGTCTTCATAGTTGCAACACCTTGTATTATTTTTCACTTGATAATAGGCACTATGTTTGAGCCTGAAACTATAGTCGTCTGTATTTAACTTTTTTGCTTTAAAATCTTTTGTATATTAACCAGGTGCATCGGCTATTATTATTTGTGAACTGAACTATGTACTATGCATATACTTTAATTCTTTCTTATAATTCGACATATTCATTCATCAAATCATAAACGTGAGCCGACATGGAAGTCACGGCAACTGTTTTATATCTGCCAAACATGCGGACCCACTGCAATTCCATAATAAACGTTTGAAATCTTGTTTGATATGCTTCTGATTGGCACCACTAAAATGGTCTGGGTCATTGAAGGAATGTCAGGAAAGCTAGTGGAAAACACGTATTTGGAAACCATCGTTTACACATTGCTATCACACCTCAAAGTAATCTCCAAGATTGTCCACCATAAGCTGCCATCATTTGGGAAGGCGGAAAATACCTTTGGTTTCATGTGACCTAATGCCGAAACACCGTCAAAATTTCATCTTTGTTCGCAAGCGTTACCCATGCAATTCCAGCTTGAGTTTTGGAATCAAATCAAAGTCGCATGGATTCCAATACGGCCAATACGGTTGGTGTTCCAAGACTTCCCACCCCCATCAATGTAACAAAGCCTGGGAAGGAGCTGCCTATAAAAGTAGCCACAAAGCTTTTTTCACAATTCGACGACAAGGACATTAACTCTTTTTTTTTGCCGATATTTGTTAGAAAAGTTAGGCAATAAGCAAATTACTAAAATTTCTAAATGTCTAAACATCTCCTCTTTAATTTGGATCATCCAGTAAATGACTTAATTTTAAACAATAATTAACTTATTTAATTCAAAATAGAATACATTAAATCATTTATTATTTCTAAGAAACGACTTCATATTCTGATATATTTAATACAAATAAGTAGAAATAAGAAAAAGAAATTTGAAGGCAGAGAATACCATTGGCTACATGTGATCACTTGCCGAAAGACCGTCAATATTTCATCTTCGTTCGAAAGCGTTTTCTACGCAACTGCAGCTTGAGTTTTGGAATCGAATAAAAGTCCAATGGATAACGGCCTGGTTAATATAAAAAGTTTTCCAAGACTTTCCACCCCCATCGATGTAACAAAGCCTGTGAAGGAGCTGCTGTGTGACAGGTAGGTTATCCTCAGAAATGATGGCGATGGACAGCAGTTCTCAAACGCTGGCAACGTTAAGGTGGACAATCCTAGAGACTACTTGGAGGGGTGTTACCAAGTGTTTTCAGCATTCCCGTGTTCCTTATTCTTCCTTGGCGACACTGCATTGCCTTATTAAACGATGATTTCCAAATAAGTATTTTTCCACTTCCCCCGTGACTTTCACTGACCCACACCACATTAGTGGTGCCAATCAGAAAAACGCCCAACAAAATTCAAACGTTTATTCTGGAATTGTAGTGGTGCACCATGTCTGGCAGACAAAAATATGTTGCCATGACTTCAATAACGACCCACCTATCTACATATATAAAAATTAATGTATCTTTGTCTCTTTGTTTCTTTGTCCTTTATACACTCCTAGGCCCTTTGACCTATCTGGACCAAACTTTGCAGAATTACTCTTTAGGACACTGCGAAAAAGATAGGCTACCTTAGAACCCGGACCCACCCCCCTAAAGGGGTTGAAAAGGGGTAAAAGCCCTGAAAAATCCAATATCCACCTGGTGGTTAAAATAAGAACTACACAAATATTGTGTAAAGTGAAAAATTCGCTCTCCTATGGTGGCAGGAACGCCACACTTGGGTGGGAGGAAGGCAAAACAAAGGCTGAAGTGTCCCACCCCCGACCGACACCGGGACGTTATATTTAGGGCCCCTTCTCGGGCCCCCCATGTCAATTGCAAATAAGGAAAAATTCGCTTTCCTATGGGAGGTAGGGACACCACATTTGGGTGGGGGGATGCGACACAAGTGCCTAAGTATCCCACCCCCGATCGACAACGGGACCTTACATTTAGGGCCCTTTCTCGGCTCCCCCCCCCAAGTCAATTGCAAAAAGGGAAAACTTCACTCTCCTACGGGGGTAGGGACACCACACTTGGGTGGGGAGATGGCGACACAAGGGCCTAAGTGTCCCACCCCCGATCGACCCCGGGACCTTATATTTAGGGCCCCTTCTCGGGCCCCCCAAGTCAATTGAAAATAAGGAAAAATTCGCTTTCCTATGGGGGACAGGGACACCACACTTGGGGGGGGGGGGGGATTCGACACAAGGGCTTAAGTGTCCCACCCCCGATCGACACCGGGACCTTATATTAAGGGCCCCTTCTCGGCCCCCGAATCAATTGTAAAAAGGGAAACACTCTCTCTCCTAAGGGGGGCAGGGACACCACACTTGGGTGGGGGGATAGCAACACAAGGGCATAAGTGTCCCACACCCGATCGACACAGGGACCATATATTTACGGCCCCTTCTCACCGAGCCCTTTCTTTCTTTGAGTGGCATTGCAACGCATGCGGGGTACAGCTAGTAATAAATAAGAAAAACAAATGGGAAATATATAATAAATTTTTTATATTAAAAGTAATCTACACAAACATATAAATTCGACATTTCAACAGCATGAAGATTTACTTTTTTATTTCATTCACATCTATTACGGAAACTGTCATTATTACCATTAGATAATGCATATATTTTCTTTTATTTCCGAATTTCGTTATTAGGAACGCCTATTCTCACACCACTAATGGTTTAATCTATAATTATGAAAGAATAATCACATTTGCCCATCTAGTCATTAGGCCAAAATTTTTTCTTTTGGAATTAATAATACATTTTTATTTTACTTTTCCTTTTATTTGCTTCCAAAAAATATTAATTTATGAGTTGTCTTTGTAATGTAGTTTTTCCATTTCTTGACTGCAGTCAGACATTAGGTTATAGATCATCAGAGAACATACTACTTAGAATATATTCTCAGTGAAATGTTACCAGTCTGTAGCACAGCTGTAATTTCTTTTAATAGAAGAAAACAACCTAATAACAACAAAGTATTTGAACATGTCTATCGAAATTTTCGAATAATAGCAGTTCCACTTAAAGTCTGTGGCCTTTTTCCGTTAGATGGTGTTTTTAATAAGAGAAAACCTCTCAGCTTTAAATGGTTTCATTTAAGAATCCTCTATTCCTTCCTTGTACTTTTTTGCTATGTTGTTGGAAATCTCTACATTTACATTTCGTCTCGTTTCAAAGCTCAAAATATGGTGTTTCAGAAAGCAGATGACTTTAGAGTATTCTTTGGACGTTTTCTGCCGATTTTAAATATAGTGGATCGATTCACGAGCATTCTTTTAATATTTTCAATGTCAATGAAATATCCTAAACATTTTAGGAAGTGGAAACGCTTTGCAGCAGTAATTGATAGACATTTGGTTCCATTACCAAGAAAATCAAGTATCACAGTAATTATCATCACTTTTGTACTTCTAATCAGCTGTCCAATCTTGATGTCTGTATACACTGTAGTTATGGGATATTTGAACGTATCTGGAAACCTATTTTATTTAGCTGGCAATTGTATTATCGTGTCAAATATTGCAATGTTTGCTTATTTCTGTGATATATACTGTTATTACTTTGGGGAAGTACGTGATAATGTTCTGATTACTGGAACTAAGACTGAAAATTGGCAGCATCGGCAATTGATTCTAAAACGATGTTTTGCTTCTATAATGTTGTTATTAGAAGATACTATCGATATATTTTCTTCTTTTCTTTGTAGTACCATAGTTTACACCATTATTTTACTTTGTGGAAGCCTATACAATATAATATCAATTCTAATAGCTAATATAACCACCATTTCTGAATTATATATAAGCACTACACTATTTATGTATCAGTTTATGCGATTACTGGTTGTTGTTCTGAATGCCAATAAAGTGAAGAGGAAGGTACGTAATGTTTGATTGGTAAAATTCTAAATAAAAAATTAAGTTGATTACCATTACCATTGAGTCCTAAAACTATCACTCGAAAATAGACATAGAATTACAAATATGATAAATCATAATAAGACATTCAATAATTTTTTTTTTGCTGTATTTATAAACTTAACTTAGCACAATGCTTCCTAAAAATGTATTCGCAGAAAAGCAGTAATTCAATGATTTTGAATCTATAAATCTATTTTTTCGTTTTGGAATCGCTGAATCATTTGCTTTAATCATTATTTTGAGCAATTATTATTTTGAACTACTAAAATTAATTATGTTGTACCTAAAATTCATTTAGATTTAAATGAAACTAACGTTATTAAAATTAAATTAACGGGAAGTGTAATAAGATGCATAACTATGCAAGTTATTATTTATCAGTTTGAGCTTCATTTTAATACATATTAATTAAAGATTTTTGATCAAAATTCAGCAAAACAAATAACTTTTATTATTAAAGATTACTTTTACACTCATTGCTAGTGTTTTATCATATTCAAGTACAGTGGTTATCCCAAAACCTGGATTCGTCCCTCAGCACCAACCGTTGCCAGTGCACAGCTGTTTTTCCACCCGATCACTACACCAATGCTAATGAAGCCGCCGACAGTGGGATACTAATGCCAGACAGCGAAATGGGCGTTTAGCATGCAAGTCTCCTTCTGCAAGTCACAATCGTACCGGTAAACACAGGGGTTTCTCTGAAGCCGCTACATCACTTGGAATGATGGACAGGGACATCGCCTGTCGCGCGATCCTCTTCAGGCGGTCTGCCTAAGTCACCCAGTGCTTTCCCTGCTGTGTGTTCCCTCATGTCTCAATGCTTCCAACACCGTCACACAATCCAATCGGAACGATCTTGTAGAGGTGAACCTTAGTAGGTGGTCTGCCTACTCAGTTCAACGATAGATCTGTCTGAAACACTTCATTGTTCAAAACTGAGTCGAATCCATCGTCGAAGCCTGTTCAGGACTCACTGATCTTCACTCCCACAATCACACTGATTATAAAGCACGCAGCGATCATTTGATTGCCTTCCGCGTGATTAGTCATAGTGTTACTAGAAACTTGGTGGCTGTTCTTAGCGGATAATAGTAACCAAACTGTAATCAGTGGCACAAGTATCGCTGAGTTATATAAGTTCCCGTGTCATTTGTTCTAGGTGACCTAATTTCTTTGGCAGTGAGTGTATGATTGTTACCGTAAGACTATCATTAATTATGTCGACTTCTTTTTCTTATCTATTTCATAAAGATAAGATAGACACCAATCAATAATAATCAGAAGTTTAGTCAAAAGAATTTTTTTCTTGAAAAATGTTGTGCAATACATGAATTAACTAAACCCTTAAAAATTCGCTAAATAACGTTACAGAAACGAACTGTTCTTAATAACGCAATATTACGTAAATCATAGATATTCTAACCTGTTTAATGTTTAATTCTGTTAGACATTAAATGATCTACGAATAATTGGAATAACTTTAACAAATTTATAATTTTTGCTGGTTTTTAATCTCTGATATTATCATGATTTGAAATGATTTCAGAGGCCATACCAAACAAAATCATTCTGCCAATATTAATAGTATCTCATCATTTATTATATATGAATTGATGGATTTTATTAGAAAATCCAAAAACTTTTCAGTTGTAAATTGTCTCAAATTAGTGAATTTAGTAAAGTCATCTATTATAACTGTTAATGTAAAGCTTTTGTAACTCGCTCATGATGTATGTATGTTGGACAGAGCAGCATCTACTATTGTATAATTTCACAATTTTTTTAAGTCATATATTTTATTTTGAGACTGTGAGCATATTTTTCGGTATATATGTTCTTGGACAACTAAACTAAATACTTTATTTTCTTTTTTTGATATATCCCATTGCACCTACTGGTTTTATTCTGACTGTCATATTTATGATCTATTTCAAGGTATTTCAGTGTATTCCAGTCTGTGAAAGTGAATTGCAAAATCTTATTTGCCATTTATTTTTCTTTTATTTTAGCTTCAAATGATTGTTAAAGTGTTTTTTTCTAATGTTAGTTTATTTCTTATTACTTTTATTCAAGATCTGCTGAGTCCAATTACCTCTATTGATTTTCAACTTTTAGCAAATGTAGTTTCTGAAGATTACTTCTGTAATTTAGATGGTACTATATAATCATTTACTTCACGATCCAAATCCCCTCCTCTTAATTTCAGCAAATCTGTTTTTCGTGATATTTATGGCTTAAATATACATGACAGATATAGAAATAGTGCAGTCGGTTTGCCACTCCTCTGCTGCACCCTTTGATCCACGGCTCTTCTTCCTTATTCAAATAATCAACCCATTCGTATTTCCCTACTGAAGGAGCCCCGCGCAGCAGTCTCGTCTCCCTCCTTTTTTGAATCTTGGGAAAGATACTGATGTGGATTCCCGTTTCCTTCCTTAGGAAGCCATTATGGAATGATTGAGGACCTGAAGGGAAATATGAAGCATCAGACAACCACAAGACAGGAAATAAACATTCATGCCGATGCTGGTATTCAAACCCAATTTGCAACCCATCATGAAAGGCGTGCATCTTCACCGCAGGCTAAGTCGGATCGGCTAAAAAATAAAAACAAGAATTTTATGATAACAATAGTGTAAAGATGGTGTTTATTCTTTCACGATCCTTTTAATGTTTTTACAAAAATATTAGAGAATATAAATGAAATTAAATCATATTTGTTTTTCTATAGATTTCTGAACTACAAGTGGCTTTGAGAATTATTATTTCTGAGACTGAGGATAAAGAGGCACTGACTGAGTTGCAGGTGACTAAATTCAAACTGTGTTGATGTAATTATCTATAATTCTTAAAGAACAACTAGCTTAACTTAACAACTTTTATTTTTTGAAATAGATATTAATTGTTCCGTTGGAAATATGTTTTTTCCTCTTTTGCTCATTGATCTTTTGATACTACATTAAGAAAATTGGTAGGCATATAAAACATTTTTAACAACCCAAAGTATACTCCAAAACAAAATCTACATAAATGATAAGAGAAGGAAATCCGTAAAAAAAAAAAGCTTTAAGTCTGTACCGCAACAGCCCTTGGGTGGTGGGAGGTTTAGGCTCCCAGCGATTCTTGACCAAGAGCGGATGATCAGCTCGAACTCCGCCCGCCTTTATCTCTCTCGTAAGAAACCCGATACCAATTTGACATTTGCCTGGGAAAACCCTAGGGTCCAACTTCGGGAGAAATAACCGTGGAAAAATCCTCCACCATCGGGAATTAAACCCGTGCTCCTCAATTTCACAGATCAGCAATTAAACTAATGGACTGCCACGTACAGAAAAAAAACGCCACGTACAAAAATGCTTAGCAAATACTACAGCTCTTTCTATAGTAATTGAAAAAATTTAAATTCTATATAAATCTCAACTTCTTGTTTTTTACAGCAATTTCTATCGTTTGTTGTGTCATCTTCACAAGCTACAGAATTTTCAGGATGTGGCTTATTTTCAATCAACCTACAGTTATTAACCACAGTATGTATCTACAAGTCGTATATTTTCAAAAAAATTATTTTTAGGATAAAGAATCTATGCATATATTTTTATAAAGTTAGCTTATTAAAGTTGGAGATTCTAATGAGTAATTTATAAAATTATAAATCTTGTTAATTTCTTGAGTTAAGAATTTACTTCATAATCAAACTAAAAAAAATTGCATTATAATAAATGAATTCTTTTCTTGTTTAGGTTTCTGGAACAATATTAACATATCTGATAATTCTCATCCAGTTTCAACTATCTGAAAAACAATAACAACAGTAAAGAAAAGTCAACATAGAAATCCTATCAGTTTAGAATTATACGATGTCTTTGAAATACTCGACATTTTTTAATTGTTTATTTTAACCTTTAAGCAGGAGAATGTTTTTTTTGTTTTTTCTTGACTTCATATTCCAAATTTCTCGCACTGTTGATGCCTGAAAACAATTATTTCATGACTTCTCGAACTTCAAAAAGTTCACCTAATGTCATTTATTTATTGTTTCAACTTAAAAATCTCAGACTATCAATTTTTAAGTTAATTTTTCTTGTAATTGTGACATGATTACTGAAAATCGATGTAAATTGAATATCTTTTTCACCTTCTTATAATTTACATAACTACAGACTGAACAAATATTGTTACAATTTAGAACTCAAATACTAATTAACGTATTTTAATCCTAACTAATGTATAAACGTGAAAATCTGTAAGTTTGTATGTCGTTCAATCACGCCTCAATGGATCGGATTGTAGGTATTCTACGACACGGAGTCTATGACACGGATATGGATATAAGCTACCTTTCATCCCGGTCCATCAAGTAGTTCCTGTGAGATGAATGAACAATGTCCCAAAACAGCCAGATGCCGCCATCGCAGTTTCAAATCGAGTGCTTTTAAGGACGTTCTTTGCAGGTGCGGAGCACGTTTAGCTCACGAGTTTCATGATAATTCTATTATGGTATCTAAAAATATACCATAAAATATATTAATATGTTGGATATTATTTTAAAATTTAAACTATAATTTAGAAAATAACATTATTTATTAATGATCTCATGATTTTTTCCAACTGAGGAAGGCCACGAAGAAAGTCGTATATTTTACGAACTCTATATTAATTTGCTAAATAAATAAAGCGTTTTTACGTTACATATACAACGCTAGTTTTATATATAACTTTAGTAATATTTTAATTGGAAGTAGGCTTTTAAGATATTTTTTCTAAAAATCAAATTTTAAACAAGATAATTCATACTTTTAGACAGTCAAATGCAAAGCGGACCCATAATATGCACAATTTTTTAAACAAACTTTAAAAACAAAACTTTATCGGAAGAGACCACTTTGACACGGAACTTCCGGTCATGGAGTGGTCCTAGAGGTGATGATTATTTGGACGTGATCACCTACTTTTTGATGCTCAACACAATGGTGAAGGTTTCGGTCCTCTTTGTTTTACATGCAAGCGGTAACCTAAGGACCGGAAACATTGCTTTTATGCTGTCTGGATGGCACACTCTGTGGCGGCCAAACGGTTAGAGATATTCGAATGAAACCTTTACAATTGTGTTCAGCATCAGAAAGTAGATAACCACATGTAAAAACTGATACGTCTATGACCACTCCCCGCTCCTCCCCGCTCCTTTCTTTTAATTTCAGACAGGATAAAAGCAAGAGCGGTCCCCTAGCAGTTTTAAAGGCCAGCTGTAACCTAGGGGCAGCTAACAACTGCAGCAGAAGATAAATATAGAATATTGTTAATATCACAATGCTTCAGTTCACATCACTTTAGTTCTTACTGTGCCTTAAGATCTTCAATACAACGTTAAATTGTTTACTTCATACAAACCACGTATTTAATTAAAGGTCAATAAGTTGTTTTACTTGCGTAGTTAGTATAATTCTGTTTTCATTGAATATATTTCAAAATTAAATAACCCTATCGTTCTGTCTCATTATACTATATATTTTTATACTACATATTTTGAACATATCTTTTTATAATAAAATTATTATATCAATAGAGAATTCTTGATATATATATTTAAAATAATTAATTTTATCATAATTTAAATTTTTATCGCTTTTTGATTGAATATATTTACTTTAATATAATATTATTGTATATTAATAAGTATAATGAATTGGGTTTTTTTATAAATATATTTATAATGGAATTTAATATTGCCGTATTGTCCAGTATTGTTTAATGTCATAATCTGGAGAAAATTCGAGATTCTGTGGTATTTTCAGGAACTAAGAAAATAAATTGGCGGCAACATCAAAAGATATTGAGTCGTAGTTTTCGTTGTTTAGTATCACTACTGGAAGATACCGTCGATATATTCTCTATGTTTCTTTTTTACAAAGTAATATTCAGCAAACATATATGCTATCATTTCTTTAATTCTAAGTAATAAGGGATTATCTCTTTATGCAGTTCTCTAAATTATTAATGCAGTTTTTCATTTCTTGGAATTGTTGTTAATCTTTAATACTACAAAGTCAAAAGAAAGATTTATGATTATTGATTCTGTTTTTGATTTTTCTTTCGAAATCGTTAAATAACCTATGAATGTAAGGTAATAACATCCAAATTCCTTTACTTTGTAAAACAAACTTTACTTAAAAAAGAATCAGGTAACTCTTATTGAAATTTGTAGTTGTGTTACGAATAAATAATAATTCATGATGTAATAATAAAACTATTTCTACATTTCTACTACATAAACTGTTTAACTACAACAAAAAATAGTTTAATCAAAGACAATTATAATTATTAATAATTCTTATTTTGATAACTGATCATGCGATAACACAGGTAGAATGCATGTTCACATGTCTAAAAGAAACAGGTTATTGTTAAAAAATAAGGCTTAGAAAACAAAATTAAATAAAGCAACAAACAAAAAAGAAAAGAACAATTAAAATACTGGAGTTTCCTTAAACTTGTTAGGAAGGGGTTTCATTGTTTTAAATCGTAGCAATATTATCATTATTGATCTAAACATTCAAGATAAATTAAAATTAAGTGAATATTTCAGAAAATAAATAAAATCAATAAATATATTTTTTTCTTATTAAAATCGTTTTAATGTGTAGTATTAAAATATAAAAATACAGCAAATAATAAAACTATTAATAAAATACAATTTAAAACATTTGAAAATCACTCTCTAACACATTGCAGATCTCCATTATTAAACAGAACACCATCCATAAGGTCAGTATATCCTCCAAATCCATAAGAACTATCCGTAAGGAGGATCTGCTGACTTTTCAGACAGTTCTTCTACTTGAAACAAAGGACTTGAATAATGGAAATTTCGTAGTGAGTGTTTTTATATTTTTTTTTAAATATTTTTTTTTTAGAGAATAAAGTTTAACGTTCAGAAGGATCTTAAAAAAGAAAAGAGAATTTTCCAACATGCCCAAGCAAACAAAATAAATA
>JAFIDM010014629.1:0-14016 GCA_023159025.1 Thereuonema tuberculata
CATCCTCTTTAAGAGAATAACTGTTGTGGACTTGACCAAATCAACAACACTGATTGATTTTTGCACCTTTATAAGCCGCTGATCACCTTCGTTTCTTTGCGTTTGACAAAGGAAGCCGGAAGGGCTTCCGAAATTAGTCACGTGACTATTTGTTGTTTTAATTTTAGTGTTTTTTAAACGACTTTTTATCAATTTTTAATCTTATCCTCTTCGTTTCTTTAAAAACATGAAAAATAAAACAAACCATCAAGCATTAAAATAGTATTAAAGCTCGCACAGCTATTAAGAGGATTAGAAGAAGGATAAATATCCCTTGTTTAAGACATCAATAGAAATACAATGTTCGGTTCTGATACTTTTTTTTTCGGGAATTTTTTGAGCTAATTTCTCGATAAGACCCTACAGGGAAAAAAATATTAATAGTTCATCTCTAATCCTTTAACATTCATATCAAGATTCGAAAGATCTATCGACTCTATCAGAAGTTTTAGAGGAGGCAGACGTAGGCACACAACACACATAATAGTTTCACTTTTCTAGAAAATCAAAGCTTAAATGGTGACAAATGTGTCTTAAATAATCTTAATGTCATCGTACTGGAGAAGGTAAGATTCACTTGCTCGTAATATTTTAAAATGAATAATATTATTATAGAATGGGTTTTTTAGCTTATAATGCTAGTTCATTTCTAAATTTAAAATATTATTCTTCCACTTAAATAATACATCGCTTATAAATTGTTACAATTATTGTTAGGGAACGATATCAAAACATAATATCTGTAACACGCCCTTTCATAAAATTTGCAATAATCTCTTATTAACGAAGTGTTAAACTTATATTTTAGAATTTTAGAATTTTTTTTTTGTAATTTTACGGAAATTTAAAACTTAGAAAGTTTAAAAAGTCGTTTTCTTAATTCTAATATATCATTAAATTTTAAAAACATGAAAATTCACTGTATTGTCGTAAACCAAGCAATCCCCGTACAGTTTGCATCATTCAACCGACTCTGAATAAGTGGCGATCTTGAAAAGAAAGTGGACACATTGTATATCAATGGAGGGTATCATATTCGTTCTTAGCATTCAGTGTAGGTAAGCTCCAGTTTTGTCCAATTAACACTACTTTCCTGGTCTAGATCGAAAGTCGATTTAACCTCGAAGCCATTAGAGTTCAACGAGGGGCATAACTTAAGGGATTCAGAATCCCGGTTTGGGCTGTGTGTGTGTGTGTGTGTGTGTATGTATGTCTATACAGGCGGCCCTTGACTTTCGCACATAATTGGTTCCTGAAAATGTGTGCGAATGTTGAATGTTCGAAAGTAGAGGGAGGTAAAAAAAAAATTAAAAATTTGTATTTTAAAATACAATATAATTAATTTAAAAAGGCATGTTTAAGTGCTTTCAGGTGTTTTCTTTATAAACTTGTCAAGAGTTAGTTGATTACATCCTTTTTTTCCTTGATAAAGAGTTCTATAAAATGCTGTGTCTTTCTCAACCCGCCCTACGTACTTGAGATATACATTCTCCATTGGGATCACATTCTTCCATGATAGTCAAAAATTTGTCAAGTTGTCTTTATCTTTCCCTTTCGATGGCTCTGGAGTTTTCTGCTTGATAAACTAACATTGGCTTCAATTTTAAATCACCAGCTGAGTTTGCACAAAGAAGCAATTTCATTCGGTTTTTAGAAGGTTTATGTCCAGGGACAACTGATTCTTCCTTTGATAAGAATGTACGATTAGGCATTTTTTTTCCAAAATACCCGTCTTGACTACATTAAATATTTGGCTAGGAGAATATTCTCTATCTACAATAATTTTGGACAATGAGGAAATAAATGCTTTTGCAGATTCTTTATCTGCATCAGCTGATTCTCCAGTGAATTTAATATTATGTAAAGAATACCTCATTTGAAATTTGTCGAACGAGCCATTACTTGCTTTAAACATTGTGTTAGAATCTTCTTTCAATCTAGTCTTCCAATCTTCATGCAAACTAAGAGCCTTAGCTTGAATAATGGAAAACTCAAATGGACATCGTTTTGATGTTGATCATCTATCCATGATGACAAAGATCTTTCCATTTCATCACTATGCCGTATCACTATGCCGTGTCTTTTGTAAACAATCTTTGATATTTCCACAATTTTGAATGTATTCCTTAATTTTATTCTTGTTTTTCAAAATTGAACATATGTCATCTGTTAATATCGTACGGCCGAATTAAACAAAAGGCTCACTGCTTTTAGAACGTCTAATTATTTCCATCTTTGTCTCGATCGTATGAAGTTTATGAGTTCTTAATTTCTTTTTGTTCGTATCAACACTGCAGTTTCTCCGTTTCTCACTCTTATTTATAAATTTAAAGATAATATTTAAACCTATACGCAATATTTAGACATAAACAAATAAATTGGCAAAACACAATCGTTGGCGTAGACATGCACCCTAACGCAAGAGTAAACTTGTATAATATGATATTCGGCCCCCCGCCATCGAGGCTCGGAACCCTAGTGACATCACAACGAGTCCGCTGCTCTAGGCGACAATGTGTGAGTGCTTGCGAGCTACCGCGCTCCGTGGGAGCGACTGCATGGAAGCGAACAATTTTTGCATTATCGACAAAAATCTTTAAAAATTGAAATTTCAAAAATGTTCGAAATAGCGAATTGTGCTAAAGTCGAGGGCCGCCTATATACAGAGTATTGCAAAATTCGTGTGTAATATTCAAATCAAGTGTAGGGGCATGGCTAAGGATCAATATATTCCTAATGAACCCATGTCCAGAAACGCACCATTACGGTGTTAGGTGGTTCTTAAGTGAGCCTTTTCCCAGAGAACATATCTTTCGCCACACCATGCGAAATGTTTTTCAGGCGGGCCCTCACATTGATCTGGGGATGCTATTTTTGTTTTTTCAATTTTATTCGGTGTTATGCTGTATTTGGGTAATTATTTACAATAAAATAAAAACTAACAAGATAACAAAAATCGGAATAACGGTTGTAAACTGACGTACATAGTATAAATATTTACAACTACAGTAGTTGAATTAATTAATTAATTTAATTATATCTACAGTGGGTGTCCATACATTAGGACCACACAATATTTTTGCAAATATTTATGTTTAAATTTCGCATATTAATCGTTAAATGTGTTATTATTTCTTATTATATGATGAGTACATCCTATAACACACATTCCGAAACACCCTGCATATATATTCCTAGAAATCTAGTTAATTTTCCATGCGGGGTTGCTAAAAAATTAATAAATAAAAAATTAACATAACAGAAGAAAGCATATAACGGATGTATATGTTAAATAAACTAAACTTCAATCTTTAATTTAAAATATTAAAAGAATTATAAAAGTAGATTAAAAATTTTGCAAAGACATTGAATTAAAATGTAATACAGTAAAACCTCGTTAAGTCGTCACCCGGATAAGTCGTCACTCCGCTTAAGTCGTCGTTTTCCTTTGGTCCCGACCATGTCTCATAGACAATAATGTAAAATAACCCTCTTTTACTCGTCACCAAATTTAATTCTACTCCGGATAACTCGTCACCCTCAAAAATGGCGAAAAGCACCTTTATTCTCAATTTTGCCTGCTATCTTTTCAGCCCCGCCCCTTCACTCTAAGAAAGCCTAGCCTTTACGGGGAATTTGCACGTGGGAAATTCACTTGGGAAATTACACACTTCTCGCTGCAACTCTTGTCAAGGGTAGACGTTTTTCTTGACCGCAACTGAGTGTGATTTTATTTCATAGCGAGTAAGCTCCGAAAATTTAAAAGCGACCGAAATTGTTTTTCTTTCTCCAAATGTAACTGCACTTCTTCAGCCTTTAGATCAAGGGATAATTCTTGACTTTAAACGAAAGTACAAAAAAATGCTTGTAAAGGAACATGATAAAAGCCTTGGATAGGAACGAAAAGCTAGAAGTTTCGGTTTTAGATACGATTAACTATATGCACAAAAGTTGGAGTTCCATTTCATTACAAAGTGTTTCGAATTGTTACCAGTAATCAGCACCTTCATCAATCAACACCGTTGGATTATTTTAATGCCAGTAAAAGAAAATAAAATGTGGTAAGTTTAAAATGTGATTTTTTTTATTTTTTATTTTCCACTCATTCATTTGCATGCATCGATTTCTGAAATCTTGTTTTTCTCACCGAATCCTACAGCAATTCATAAAAATATCGTATTTTAGTGTTTTTTTTTTTTTTGTTTTTTTTTTCAAAAATGCCCACTCCGCTTAAGTCGTCAAAAATGGTCGGTCCCTTGAGTGACGTTTTGCTGTAGGTTTTACTGTATAATGATTAGAAACACTATGAGAACTTACCCGCACATAGACCTCTATCAAACTGAATATCTTAGAAGCATTGACGGTATCCATTCTATAACCTTTTACAATTACTGAATCAGAAAGAATAAATTTTCTTGAATCTATTGAGAAAAAAATAATCTGAAGTTAAAAAGAAACGAAAATCAACTTCTAAAACTATTAAAAGCTTATATTTTGTAAAACTAGGCCATCTCCCGTGTACAGATTGTTCGTTATAGATATTTGAAGAAGAGATTTATTTAGATGGACGTTGGTTGATATAGATGTTAAATGAAGATCATAGCTTATATACGATACTCCTGGCGACGAATTGATTGTGACTATTCTTTCGAGTGAAGATAACCAAATTCTGATGACTTGTGAATCTAGACAAATTTTCCTCTTTGGCGGAGACTTCAGACAAATTTTACCTGTAGTCAAGAATGGGCGAGATTACGACATTATTAACAATTCTTTGAAAAGATCTCATCCTTTCTCTCGTTGTCCATTTCGATACTAATTGATTGTCGATGATAAAACGATGGTTTATATGAGATAATCCAAGAATAATTGATTCCAATGAAAGGGGTTAAAGCAACATTTTGAAGTTTTGAAGACTCTTTCAAGCCATCTCTTTTTCAAGCATAATAAAATTGGAATAAGTACAACAAAACAAAATAGTTGGAAGCTTAAACAAATTTCAAAAACACGTGAATCAATAAGTTTAGTTGTTTTTACAAAAATATATTAATAAGGTACAATTCAATTATTAAAAGTAATAATAAGAAGAAAATAAAATTTAAGATAATCTAACAAAACTCGATTCCAAAGAAAGCAGTTAACGCAAAATTTTGAAGTTCAATAATGCTCATCTTGAATTTGTCGACTTCCTTGTGACAATAAAAAATGAAAAACCGTTTTCCATTGTTGCACTAACATTGGGGCACAACAACAACACAACAATTGCGGAGATATAAGTCAAAAAACAATATGAAAAGAGTCCCTATGGCCTAATGGATAACACATCCGACTTCGGATCAGAAGGCTGCAGGTTCAATTCCCGTCGCAGAAATTTCATTGTAAAAATTATTTCTATTTTCCATTCGCACAGAAAATTGCGCCGGACAGACAGACACACAGACAGACAGAGAAATAAAAGATTTTAGTAATGTAGATTGTGTAACAATCCATCTCTTGTAGACTACCATAGTGATTATTCCTATTATAAAGACTATTATAGTCATTACTGAGTGCTCCCCTTGTTGTCTGACATTCGGATTTCCATTGTAACAGACTTACTTCTATTCAGATAGGCCGACGGAATCATGTCCCATTCCTCCTGAGACCCTATACTAGCCTACCTCTGACTGGAGAAATGGCACTTTTAAAGCCGTAGATGTCAATGGAAGAAGCATTGGGCAACTTGACAGAAATATCTCTAAAAGATACAACAGAAATCCCCTCTATACTTTTTTCTGTTTGTATGTTCGCAGTGAGGAATCTTGTAGTGTCGCTTATCCTTATGGAGTTTCAAGTTCTGGCGTCATCACCGCACAGCTGCGGTTTAACTTCGTTATAAAATGGGATCATCACATACCCCTGAAATCATTTTGAATTAAAATCGGTTTGCTATCAATTGAAGATGCGCATGCGACTACGTGAATACTATCTAGTTATCACGATAAAATCTTTGCCAACCTTTTCTCTACATTACTGGACGAAATCGGCTCATCTTTTTAACCTTTTCTTAGACCTAAATAAAATGCTCTGTATCTTGTTTAAATCGATACAGAAGTATGCCCTAACCAGTGGTTACTATTGGCTAGCCTAGATGGTTCTCGTAGAACTTACGACAATTAATTAACTTCATAAGTAATGGCCCTTCATGGTCCTTGCGATGTTTCAGAATCCAAAGCATTAACATTATTAATTTTCTTTGCAACTCTTAGGCAAACATTGAAAGTGCCAGATGGCCCAGCTAATCAGTCTATTGCATACTTTAATAATGAATTCTTTATTACAAACGATATAACTGAAATGAAGTGCGGATGTCATCTAGTGTTTGATACAAGTTAGGTTATGGTTAGGTTTGTCCCAAGGCTCATAGCCCATAGAGCGCTGAAGGTAGAACTCCAAAGTTCTTACAAGGGAAGTCCGCGAAGTGTTACTCTGAATTTGATATTGGTTTATGGGTCACTTTATAGAATTTTCAACGCCGAGTCCGAATTTGATATTCATTTTCATCTCCGGTTAATAGTTTTCGAGATATCCGCATGGGGCGTAAAAACTTTAATTTGTTATAACTTTTTAACAAATTGAGATAGAATAAAAATTCCAATGCATTTATGTTAGTTGCATACATGACTACCATATGTGTCAATATGAACTGAATCCGTCAACTAATTTCAAAATGGTGGACCCAAAAACCTAAATTTATGACACTTTCAATGGAAAATAGGCTCATCCAACCCTAACTAAAAAACCGATTGATAGGTGGCAGCACAAGACAAGGCAACACAAGGCAGTTACAGCAATTTGATAATCAATTATCAGCAAATTGTTTTCGAGAAATAATCAGATATGCATTTTGTAAGCCCGGTTATGTTGACGATGACCCAAATGTTGGTCATTTTCAATCTCTAAAGGATATCTGCTTTTCATATCCTCAGCAACACTTGTGCTCACAGTCTACGGAAGCCAAACGTTGTAGTCAAAAATTTTTTTATGTAGTCACTGTGAGCTTCCTTTGTGACTTTTGCATTTCTTCATTAATAAACATTTTCAGTGTTAATATTTTATAACGTTTTTGTTTTTGTTAATTTTGTTAATAAGTGTAAAATATAAAATTTGCAAAATAAAATATTTAGGTAAATTTGTCAGTTAAGTTATTAATGAAATTACAGTTATAGTGATGCTTTCCTAGTGGCTTTATTTCTTTATAATTCTGTATGTTTTAATTTTAATTCGTATTTCCGGTTAAGGAGATTAAATAAGTTTATTGGTTTTATTTGGCTACGCACAAAGGCGCCATCTATTATCAAATTTCTGGAACTGCCCTGTGTTGCCTGTCTTGTGCTGCCACCTATCAATCGGTTTTTGAGTTAGGGTTGGATGAGCCTATTTTCCATTGAAAGTGCCATAAATTTAGGTTTTTGGGTCCACCATATTGAAATTAGTTGACTGATTTAGTTCATATTGACACACATAGTATGCAAGTAACATAAATGCGTTGGAATTTTTATTCTATCTCAATTTGTTAACAAGTTATAACAAATTAAAATGTTTACGCCCCTTGCGGATATCTCGAAAACTATTAACCGGAGATGAAAATGGATATTAAATTCGGACTCAGCGTTGAAAATTCTATAAAGTGACCCATAAACCAACATCAAATTGAGAGTAACACTTCACGGACTTCCCTTGTTAGACCAACGGGACCGAGATGAGATTGGATTGTCAGCCCGGCACTCGCCGTCTCTATCCGCGAAAGAAACCCGGTACCCATTTTACAGAGGGCTGTAGAACCGTTTAGGACCCGTTTGGAGGAGAATGGAGCGTGGAAAAATCTCCTCCTCCTCCAATCCGTAGCCAAGCAGCCTACCTCTTCTGCTATCGAGCCCACAGTATACGGTTGAGCAGAGAAAAACTATCAAAAGGTCTATGGTTAATTCTATCGACACCCATTGTAGTATTACCTGTTTGTGCCACTACGCAACTTCCACCTGTTGTTTGGATCATACTGATGTTTCCCTTTCCAATGCAGTTTCTTCCTTCATCTTTCCATGGGGAACACTACAATTGAAAAATCAAAAATGAAAATGTGCACCTATTAAAAATAAAATAAAAAACAAGTAGTACGAAAAAACATAAAGCCTACCTAACTTGAAATATTATTTCTTAAAATTTCGTTTATTTCCTTTGTGTGTGTGTGTGTGTGTTTTTAAATACTGAAAGCAACATCAAAGAAAAGCTGAAGATTTATTTCACATTTTATCTTCTGAATGCAAACTTCGTTTTGTGATAAAATTAACTAAATCAGCAAGATTTAATCTAAGGCGAATCAACTCTCACATCTAACTAATTAATGAAACGATTAATATCCATTGTTTTAAGAAATGAGATATTAATAGAAAAAGAATAAAAATCCATTATTTACATTCCATTGTTTTTCTATGAAAGCTTTCTCGCCTTCTTACACTAAATTCTTGACAAGGACCCACTCTGAAAAGATTTCAAACATACAGCGTTAGATAGTCGCTAAGTCCTTAAATATGCATACTAAGTTCCAAGAAGATCCATCAAATGTTATTAGGGACAGACACAGACTGAGTGACTTGATGAGCCATACTTTCCCAGGACATTAGGATACAAATGAAGCTGGACATCTGGATTCTTCAAAAGTATTTCAATAAAAAATTACATTTCTCAAAACACAAATATTTATTTTAAACTGCAGCAGGTTTTTTAATTTAAAAAATGAAGTATATTTTAAAAAACAAAAACTTCAATTACAATTAAGAATTGGCGAAAGACAAATAAAAAAAAGAAAAAAATAACTGGTTTCATACTATCTAGAAAACCACACCGCCCCTTCCCACATGCATCAGTTTCGACCACTTCCAATTCCCGTGATGCGGAAAGTGCCTGCAGACGGCATTCGTATTTTTCCTTATAAGTTATACGCTTTCCAATAAGGTATCACTCATGTACGACTTCTGGTTTGGGCGGTAGAAGTGCCAACATGTTTTATTTTGCCATATCCTGATCCTGAGAAGTGACCTCAGATCAGAACTCGTGTTTTTTCATTCTCTACAAGTTATAAGGTTTTCCAAAAAGACTCTTCACTGTACGACTCATGCTTGAGGGGTGTAACTGAAATAACTTACATATTTTTCTTAAGACAAATTGATGTAATAAGTAAAAACAAAATACTAACATTATTTTCTTAGAAAGAACTTTACAAAAATCAAGGTGTTAAAGGTATGTACACCGAAAGATACTAAAAGGTACTAAAACAGAACCTGGGACAACTAGAAACTGGAGGCATATTTTTTTTTCCTGTGAAATTTACAAGATTTCTTTACTGATTTATTTGAATCATGACTGAAGTAACAAATCATACTGTTAATAGGCAAAAATTGTACGGATGTATGGATATTTGTGTGTTTGTCGTCGCAACAGCGCTACAGACATAGTATTTAAGCAAGAAACAAAATATAAGGTGGCGCCACCAACATTTCTCAATACTCGCTAGGGAAACAGTTTTTTCCTCAGAAACAAAATACAAGATGGCGCTACCAACCTTTCTGTGTCATTCCAACAGCGCTACAGAAACAGTATTTACTCAGAAACAAAATACAAGGTGGCGCCACCAACATTTCCGTGTCATCCCAACAACGCTACAGAAACAGTAGTTACGCAGAATCAAAATACAAGGTGGCGCTACCAACATTTCTTTGTCTGGATCGACATTATTTTAGGGCAGGAGGTTAACTTTTTTTTAATGAGAAAGCGTAGCGCTTTTTATGTATATATAAAACTCATGCTTGCAAGAGTTACCATGATCAAAATACATATATTGTTTTATTGCTTAGTCATCAGTCAAATTATATGTGGACTGCTATGGAAGTCATGCTTTTAAAAAATTAGCTTAGAACATCGTTTTCAATCTTGTATTTTTGAAAAATGTCACGATATATCAAAAATTTGGAATCTGTTTTACTTCCATGAATATTTCACGGGTTCCCACTAGTTTGTTTTAAATTATTGAAGTCAGTATTAAATTATTGAAAGAAGAACAAAGAAATGGTATACTGTATTCTGAAATTTATATGTTTAAACATAGGTATATGCATTATTACCTAGTCTATTTATCAATTTTAAAATAAAGGGAACTTCTTAAAAATAATTTGAAGGGTAATAAGAATAATAAAATTATTGTACGATTTCCGGTTACTAAAAGAGAGCAATAAGAGGTGTATTTTGGGTATTTATTGTGGGTGTAATTACTAAAGTATGTATTTACTTCTTGGTCTAATAATAATGTCTCCTGTTTCTACCTCTTAAAATATCGTAAAAAGAGAACTTTTAAGAAAAATAAAAAAACTAAACATATTTAAACGGTACTTTTAATAGAAATGACTTAAACTTAGCAAATAAAGATGCAAAATGTTTTTCACTTACTCTTGCAATTTCTTTCACGTGCTGTGGTTTCAGTCCATACATTCCCCACAATGTATGCATATCAACACCTGGAAGCTTTAAAAAATCAGAAAATACAATATTGGACATTTCATCGTCTGTAAGATGAAAGTGTTTTTGAAATTTTTCTTCTAATTCCTTCTTGTATGGATTAGGACCGAAAATTTGCACAGGACAGAAAATAATTTTGGGATCTGGAAAAGTATTTGCTTTTTGAAAATGTACAGACACCGCTGGTTTGCTGTATAAGAAGTCGTAAATACATTCATAGCTTTGGTAACAACTTGCCAGAACTAGGAGTATGTAGGAGAGAATCCACAAGCTTTTTCCAATCCAGCCGTAGGTTTGAGAAGTCAGTCTATCTGTGCCTGTGATACCAATACCATAAAGACGGGTTTTTTTAATTTTTTCTTTAGTAGATACAAACTGTATCTCTTTTCTATTAACTGGTCTTATGAATTTAGGTTTCTTTTCGAAATGCCATGAACCATGTTGATGTGGAACTTTGCAATCCATTCGAGTTGTCAATGGGCTGAAAGTCATCTTTATTATTAACTGTCCTGCTTTCGAATTGTCTTGTTTAACGAAAACTCCATGTTTTGGAAGCATTCTTGAACGATGATGATTGTTTCTTTGTATATGACTTCGATTGTTAGATATCATAGTGATAAATTTGTTTTGATTAAAAAAAATAATCTGAAACGTAAAAGAAAAAATTATTAACTAAAGTTTTTCTAATTTTCGCAAGTTACTTACGAAGTTTTTTGCAAATTATTATTATCCATGTTGTGTTTTTTTGCAAATTATTGACAGAATTTCAGAAAGCTGAAAATGGAAAAAAATAATGATTATGAAATTGAAGTGAAGTGTAAAATTAGGACAGTAATATGTAGTAAATGGGATAAAAAGAAACTTTGAAATCATTTTAGGGCCTCTTCTTGAGTAGTTAAACCATTTAAACAAAAATATCCTTAATCCGTATTTGCTTCCTGCGGATTAAGGATATTGTTAAAGATTATTCTTTTGCTGAAGATTGTTCAATTGTTGTTATGTTAAAAGGAATGAAAATAGAATACATTCAAGCTTCTAGTACATTCGAAGATTTCATTCTTAGAAAGATCCTTATAAGCACAGTATAATGCTTAAATACAAAGCTATCTAGTGAAGTTAAGATTAAATGGAATAATTCTTTAAAATTTTAAAAATGAGATTTGAATGTTGTTATTACATGATTTTCTACTGGTGCAGCTCTGGTTTGGGAAAGTAATGTGGGGACCGACGTCGAACCATGATCCTAACTTCATGCGGTTGTCATACATAATCCACTTCTCGTCACTGGTTAGATCCTGTCCAGAAACTTGTCCTCATTAAAGGCCCAGGAGATGAGATGTGCACACTGACATTCGGCAAGACTTGTTGTTTTCACTAAGCTTGTGCGGCACCCATTGTTCTGGCTTCTTCACTTTGCCGATTGTCTCTAGGTGGCGAGAAATGGTTGTAGAATGGACACTGAACGACTCGGCAAGCAGTCGGAGGATCTGTAGTGAATCCGTTTTAACTGAAATCTTCAGTTCGTCGTCGTACCAACGGTATACTGTGTTTTTGGATGTGGTTCCTTCCCTAAACGCCATGTTGATTTTTGTACTCCAATTGGACTAGAAACTTCGCAAATACTTCTTGGTCATCTGTACTTCCCATCCACACAGATTCTTGTTCTAGAAATTGACAAGTTGCCATTGATCAAAAGCCAATTTTGAGTTCTCACAGTCAGTGGGGACAACTGTTTCCTCAGAATTACAGCTTATCAGCCAGATTTACGCTGCCGATGAACAACTGAGAAGATACTCGTTCGTTCGCTCGCTTTTCCAATAGTTAGATTCCAAAAATTCAAAAGAAAAATTTCATCATTTTAATTAAACTAAAACTGGAAACCGAGATGAAAGAAATAGAGAAAGGCTGAGCATTTAGAATAGAGCTTATATCAGTGGTTCTTATATTTTTGTTTTCTCAATATATATTGACTGAAAATCACTCAAGTTAATCATTTTGAAATGGTAAGAAAACGTTACGGTGTCATAATTTTACTAAATATTATTTTTTTAGAAATTTATGCAATTTTAGAATTCAGCAAATACTTTAATCGAAAGAAAAATGTAAAAGTGAGAAACAAAGATGTGTGTGTATATTCTTACCAAAGTATTTGTTTTCTTCTGTCTCCAAAGCGATCTGTTATTAGTTAATTCTTATCAGAAATTGAATTAGGTCTTTACAGTCAGAACACTTCAGGATACTAATAGAATCAACATAAAGAAGATGAAAAAAATACAAGTGACATTAATAGCTAAGGCTTACTTTATGGAGTCAATGAGTTTCCCTTAAATTCGAAAGTTCCGGAACTTTGTTTTCGACATAATTTATTAAGGAAATAGCGTTTCTCTATCCGGTCGTTCTTCGAATTATTTCTCGGATTGCGGCTTATTTTTTTTCACTCCCGGAACAAATTTCTAATTCAACCTTCCCTTCTAAGGTTTCAAGGCAAAAATCAATTATCAAAAAATTGGTTAAATTATAATGAATCGTTAACGAGGGTAACGAAATAACTATAACTAAATAATCACATGAATTCATATGTTTTACCATCTGAAGACGTAATTGCACTAATAACAAATTTGAGGTAGGGGGGGGGGGGTTCTGCCTTTGGTTTGTCTTTTGCTAAAATAATCAGAAAACTTTTAACAGAAGTTTAACTTAAATGTTTTAACACGTTATTAACCTTCTGTTAAGTTAATTGTAAAGTTGCCAGCAAAATTTGATTGAAATAAACTAAAGCATATAAAAACATAGTTTTACTTTTATTGCTGATTACTTGGCTTTGCACAAACTCAAAATTTATGATGTTTATTTAAAACTTTTTTGAAGTTTTCAATTTAAATTTATCCTTGTTATTATTTTTCTACTATATAGAGAAGATCAATGCAAAGAAGCTAAAGAAGATTTTTGTCTTATATCTTTTACTTTAAGATAACGTTTACAAACCGTTGTAGGTTAGCTAAACAAAACAAAAAACGAGAAAATGTTATTAAGAATACCATTTTTATACAATCTTCACATTTTTCCTTTGCATCTTAAATTTTTATTTTGTTAACTAAAGAAGTGACGATTTTTGTGTGCATCTGTCATTGTGTAAGAAAGCTATGTATGAGATATCATTGATGTAATTGAAAAAGAATGCCTTTTGAGTCGATATGAATTACTCTGGGACGGCCGTTTCGAGCTTGTTAGGCTCTCCTCAGCCAGTGCAAGACTCAAAAGGCGTACGAGTGGAAGAATTAGGAATTCATGATGGAGACAGTGACCCCCTCAATAACTAAAAGTAAAAAAATAAAAAAAACAAGAACAAAATGTGGAATCCTAATCCTTTGGCAGCACTCAGGCTGCTCAAAAGGTATTTGACCACAAAAAGGACAAGAAAAAAAA
>JAFIDM010014646.1:432-11128 GCA_023159025.1 Thereuonema tuberculata
CTACTGTTTTTATTTCTACTGTTTTTATTTCTACTGTTTTTATTTCTGCTGTTTTTATTTCTTCTGTTTGTATTTCTACCGTTTTTATTTCTTCTGTTTTTATTTCTTATTGTCATATTTTCCTTATATTATTTACGTCATGAACTTTTATTTTCCTTTTAGATATAATAATAAGACAGATTAAGATATAAGATAAATTTGATAGAAAAACTTATAACATTGATTTCAGAAAATAAGTAAAAAATTAAAATCTGAAGAAGTGAAGCAAAAAAACAAACCCGGAAAACTGTTCTTTTTAACGATAATATCTAAGAATCGTCGTCATCTCAGATGCCCCACCCACTTCAACGTGAGTGACCTTCAAGTAGTTTTTGTAGAACATTCGAGATCCACGTGAACCAAATGTGCCTCGCGTGCCTTTCATATCCTTTGAATTACTCAAAAAATATTGAAATAATTTTTGTTTTTCATTTTTAAACAAAAATGAACTTTTGCAATCATATCATTTGGAGTGAGTGTGTTAAGAAGTTTTGTAACTTAATTAAAAGTTATTAACACAATTTAAAAAGTGTAAAAAACAATATTTAGAAAGTTTAAAACATAACGAGGTTTCCATTGGCAGGCCAGTTATTTATTAATGATACATCATAAAGATCTTTATGAATCTTTTATTATGATTTATTATGAATCTTTATTAGATCTTTCTAAATTATCATTTGTAAATGATTGACCTATCAATCGAAACCAGAACATGTTTTAAATTATCTAAACGTTTTTTAAACTTTAAATTGTGTCTGGCCTTAATAACTTTTAATTACGTTATAAAATTATATAAATTAAACAATTTCGCTTCAATATGATTTAATGGCAGCTGTGCAGTTTTATTTTTAAATTTAAAAATTTCTTTGTTGAAATTTATTTCTGGAAATCAAATAATATCATGGGAATGGAAGGGGAATGTTAATTAATCTAGGTTAAGAAACCAACTTCTAATAAAATGTATTTTTTGATCACAATTATTTTCCAAATATTAAAATTCCAATAGGAAAATTAAATATAAAACTCTAGTAAGTTTTCAACGAGTTTTCATTTCTTAATGACCTTAAAAAAATAGTTCTGAAATTTAAAGATTGAGTCTTAGACATATTAGCGTCATCAGCGACTCTGAACAGCAAAAAAGAAACACATGCAAGAGAAATAGAAACAGGTTTTCAACTCCGGGAATCCGGTTAGAAATAAAAATGAAGAATAAACTAAAGAAAAATTGGAAAAGAAATATCCGGAAAAATTTCCGTTCAATTACGGAAATCCCAATTTTTATTATTATTATAATTTTCCTGTAAATTCATGAAATAATTTAAATAGTAAAAATATGTCTATTAACTAAATAATTTAGTTATTCTGAAGGAAATAAAAAAAATAAACTCTTATCAATTCATTTCTATTAAAAAAAATTAATTGGGTGTAATTATTTTTGGCAAAACTTTTGATTAAAAAGTTAAAAATAAAAATTATGCTAAAACATACTTTCTTTTTAATAATGTATCGTAAGACAAAACAATAAGATATTACTTTATTTTCCAGAATAATCCCCTTTTCTTAATTAGATAAATCGTTGTTATTTACATAAAAAACTTAGAATCCCATTGGAACATACAACCTTAGCAAATGTTTAAACAAACATTTAAAGAAAATACAGAATATATTCAGCTAAAGTAAAAATAATTTGAAACGAAAAATTAACAACGTTTTAAAATTAGAAATTACAGAACATTCTGAAGTCGATTTTCTCTTGTTTTGAGCCAAATGCTGACAAATAAGGACGAATTCTCAAATGATCCAATCGGATCTACACCAACCAGTAAAAACAATGAAAAAAAAAAATATTTAATAGTGAAATATGAAGATAATCCTTTAAAACCTTTAGATAATTTTAGAATACTCGTGGTTCTCATGCCTTTCGATCTCGTACATTCCATAAGATATAGTAGAAGCTTCCCATCTCAAGCCAACAAATAAAACATCCAAACAATAAATAAATAAATAAATAAATAAATAAATAAATAAATAAATAAATAAATAATCTCTCGCTCCTTCAGGATACGGACTTCATTTAAAAAAGTAGAAAATTAAACATAAATTTTAATATTAATGGTTCTTTAATTAATTTAATATTTAAGACAGGAATTCCAAGGCTTGTATTTAATGTAAAATATAACATTAAATATAGAATTTAATATTAATGGAAGTAAATTAAAAAGCCTCTGTCTTTCAAATGAGTTGACAGAATTAAGTAAAAAACAAAATAAAAAAGAGCATTACGAAATTAACTATTCAATTACCCATTAACTAAATAATATTCTAATAAGAATTTCACTATTAAATCTTAAGATACAATCCTGCTTTATAAAATAATAAATTTATCAATTATAAAATGAGAGTTAAACAATTATGAACATAAAACTGAAAAACACTTACTTGGAGGCTACAGTGATGATCGCATTCTTCACCATCAACACAGAGAATCAACGATAACCAAAGAAACATCAACATCCTGACAAATCAAATACTATCAAATCATTACTGCTATGATTGTAGCTCGCTACGGCAAACAGAAACGTCAGACTTCCCACTTCCCCTATTTTAATTTAGACTAGTCTTAGGCTTCTTGTACACACGTTTTTTTGCCGTGAAAAACGTCGGTTGATTCTCCTGTGTACGCACGCTCGTCAGTGTTGTATGGATCACTACACGGCCGCACTACGGCACGGCCAAAGACATATACGGCGGCCGTATGCGCCGTGTCTTCCCCTCGGCGCCCGCGTCTATGCACGGCGTGATGTACCGCAGTGTTGAATCGTAGTCATAGAAACACTCTCACACAGAGGAAAGGTAGTTTGTTAGTATTCCACTTAAATCAAAGAAGGATATGAACTGTGTTTAACTCAAATGAACAAATAACAATCACATTGTAATGTTTCAGCCATGCGCAAAGGGTTATGGGGAAATACCTTGAGGGAGGAAAGGTGAAGAAGTGATTGAGGTTTCAGGTATAATTAAGAAACGTAAAATAGTAATTACAGGCTTCACTTCATTGAGTCTGTTTCTCGTTCATATTTAATTTTTACATGAATATAAAATAATAAATAAATTAATGTTTTATTATTTAATCTCTCTTACGTAAAAGAATTGGCGTAATTAGTTTCCAAGCAGGGCCGGATTATCGCATAGACAAATGAGACAAATGTCTAGGGTCCAGTTTTTTGAATGGCCCGGTCTTGAACAGATAGGTTTCCAATGTTTTTTTTTTTTTGGTTGAACAGAAAATAAAATAGTTTACTTTTTCTTGTAGGAGAGGGAAGGGGCCCGGTGAGAAGAAAATGTCTAGGGTCCCAAAGCGGGTTAACCCGGCCCTGTTTCCAAGCCACATATAACAATTACGAGGTACAGATACTACGAAAGAAAACGTAAAATTGGGAACATTCAGTTCTGTTTGAAACGTAGTGAATTGAATTCATATTCAGAATTCTTTAAAATTTACAAATTCACTCTACGAAACTTCAAGGTCATACGTCTAAAGCTGATAAAAGAAATACCTTTGGAATACAAAGATATCAACGGAGAAACTACAACAAAATAATAGTAAATAAACTGAGTTTTAAAAGAAATTGTCCCTCAAGTATTTTTTTTTTTAAATTTAATATCTATGTTTTTTTAGTGAGGATAATATAGAAAACAAGAAATTTTGAAATAACAATAAGATTTCCTTTTTTCCCAACTTTGTAGTTTTCACGTTTAAACAATTCAGAAAAAAACTCATATAAAAAATTGAGAACTACTTGGACTACACAAGGCAATTATTCATTGATCCTGTGAGCAAATAAGCCGATGGTGTTTTATAGAAAAGTTACAAGATATAAATGATCTAAATGATGGAATTCTTTGATTTCTGGATATATATAATGCTACTAATGCATTGAACTCCCAACATTAGCTTCAGATAATTAAATATTAATATCATGAGTTTTTTGGACGTTGGATAATACACAAATTAAAAACAAAATATCGTTAAAGTAAAAAAAAAAAAAGTCTTCATTGAAGAAGTTATTCATTAACTAATGATTTTGGTTTCTTTCTCTATCATTTCTATCCGATTCTTAACAAACTTGATTACGATCACGGAAGGATCCAAAAGGGGGAGGGGGCTATCTTTTCTGAAGCACTGAGAGTCTGAAATCGCCAGCTTCTTATTAGCAATTGAAATCGTCATCATGGTACAGTACAACTTGGATAATTCGAAGCTGAAGGGACCACTACAAAACTTCGAATTATCCCAGACTTCGAATTAAACAAGTTACATCTTTTAACTTTAATTTCAGGTCCACTGAATGCTTGAAAAGATTATTCTGCAATAAGTAAATATTTATTCAGAAAGATCATGGTATGAAAGACTTAAACACTATATGTATGTAAACAAAATAAGATTTATATTACGTAAGCTACAGTACATATTACATTCAATACAGAAAATTATAATTTTTCAAAAAATTGTGCAATGTCTGACTGTTTTGTATAATTCAGTCGCTTAACGTTAGCAAAATCATCAAGCATGTTTAGTGAACGGAAAACAGCTTCAATTACGTTGGTTTGTCCTTCAATGTACCGACGAAATTCGGCGCTATCCCGTACTCGTTGGCGATTTGGCATTTCTTCTTCACATCCTTTTCCACCTCGCGAATGACGGCGACCTTTTCAGCGAACGTTAAATTCTTGTAGACGTGTGGTTTACTGAAAGACATGGTGACACTGACAGCAGGAAGCTCGAATGGCGTCTGAAGCGTCACGTGTCGAACGGTGGCGGGAAGGGGATTTCAGTTGTCACGTGTCGAATTTCTTAACGATGAAACGCCGAAAAGTCGTTATGGTTCAAAATTTTTTATAAAAAACTTCGAATTAAGGAAGTTGAACTTCGTATTATCCACGATTTTTTCACATTGATTTAATAAGAAGTTCAAGGGACTAAGAGAAATCTTCGAATTAACCACGATTTCGAATTAAAGACATTCGAATTCTCCAAGTTGCACTGTAGTAATTATGTCTATCAGGCAGCAGCCTTTGGAAACCCTATTTTATCCAATCAATACTCACAGCTAAAGGGAGGGGCTATGACCCCATTAGCCCCTCCCTCCCTGGATCCTCCTATGATAGGGATCTTACATTTACTTAACTGACATTTCAGCATTCCAGGATAATTTTGTTTTTGTTATCGTAGATGAAGGACGTGCGTATTTCGACTTACTTTTGTTGTAACCCTTTCTTTCTCTAGGATTAAAAAATAAGCGTTAGTTTTGGGTCTATTTAAGAAGGGTCTATTTAATATATAGAGATATAATATCTGGTAAAATCATATGGGTCGACTAATTTGAAATAAAAAAAAAAAAAAAAAAAAATTTAATTATTATATACTTCATGTACTTTACTTTACATTTATTATGTACTAATAAGATATTAGCTTCTATCTTTTATCTCAAAATTTTTTTTTTTTTTTTTTAAATATTATTAAATATTATTATTGTTTTATTTGTACAATTAATAGAATATTATGTTTTCATTAAAAGTATATAGGACCATTTTTGTATATAATACCATTATAACTCTCAGCACCTACAAAACAGGCTAATAACCTAGTAGGACTGTAATGTAATATTTGATGAATAAAATATTTAATATTAAAAAAAAAAAAGGCACTTCACTGACGCCTGAAAGAGCTGTGAATAGAAATTAAAAAGTATCTAAACTAATAAAATAGTAATAATAATAGTTCAGATAAGAGCACCATGTAATCCAGTTTCTCTTTGGGGATACAATACATATCTGGAAAGGAAAAGGTTTGCATGGGAAATACCCTACAATGTTAAATGAAGATCTGTCGACTAAGAGTCTTTCGATTCATTTCCTAACGAGTGGCTACCTTCACCCAGAAACGGAAGGTTAATGCCATTCAAGATCAGGTGATAAACACGAAAAACGTATTTTTCCTTTAATTTAATTGGTCAGGCTTTCTCAAATGTGAATTATCTGAGACTACCTTCACGAGCCATGCAGATTTATAATACTGTAGATTTATAATAATAAAATATAATTACAAAAAAAATTATTATTTAGATTTTATTTAATAAATTATTGTTTATATCTAACTGGAATTATAAAGCAGGATCTTATCTAACAATAAATGATTTATTTTGATAAATTATTGCTTTGCCGAAAAGAAAAAAAAATCGTCAAAATACGTAGGCTAGATAGTGTATTTATAGAATAAAAAACATATAATTTATTTATTGATGATAAATAGAAATAAAGATAAAAATTGGACTGAGAAATTGTTATTTTGACATGGAGATAAAGTGCAGATGCTCCGGTTACTCCCTCTATGAATAAACAAGATAATTAATGCTTTTAGACAGTGTCAAAAACAAAATGGTCCCATAATATGCACAATTGTATAAACAAAATAATTAAAAGCAAGAGCATATAAATGCAAGACCGTTCCTTTGTTTTACAGGCAAGCTGTAACTTAGGGGCCGCTAATACAATGCTAAGTGCAGCGGTCGGCAACCCGCGGCCCGCGGGCCGCATGCGGCCCATGAAGCGTTTTGGTGCGGCCCGCGGGGCGTGTTGGAATTTTTTTTTTTTTTTGGTTGTTAAAATTTTTGGCCCAAGTGCGGCCAGCTGTAATCCCTACATAACATATTTGGCCCTTTTACAACAAAAGGTTGCCGACCACTGGCTTAGTGCATCATTTGGATATGATAAAGAATTCACGAAACAATACGTTTGTAAATATTGACAATGACGTCCTGTTGGCAATTGTTAGTATTGTTATGTATGAAGCATCAGTATTATTATTGTGTTAATCAAGGGCGTATATAAGGGGGGGAGCCGGGGGGGCCCGCCCCCCCCCCCCCGAAATAATGAAGGTATGTCCTCCCAACGTTTTTTTTTGGTTGAACAGATAGGTTTCCATGAAGTGTCTAATTAAAATTACTTAACCTTACATTAATCTTGGGCCCCTCCCCCGAAAATATATTCTATATTCGCCACTGGTATTAATTGTTATCATTATTACTAACACTGCTCTGGAAAACTTAATTTTGGGGGTCAGGGAGTGGTCCTACAGGTCTGATTTTTTTTATACCTGAAATGTGCTGCCACACTTAAAGATTGTATTTCATTATGCAATGAATACTTGTCATATAAACATGGGTCTGTCATATAAACATGTGTTATTTCCAAAATATAAGCATGAAACGATACAGCCCGACGACTTCTGAACCAACGTTATCCTGACCTTTCGATTGGAAGAGGAGGACCAACAGCACGGCCTGTTCGTTCCCCTGATTTAAAACCTCTGGACTTTTTCGTATGAGGTTATGTTAAAGCATTAGTGTACACCACACCGGTTCCTGGCGCCCACGCACTGCATGATCGCATAGTGGATGGGTGCAACACAATTCGACGTGCACCTAGCATCTTCGAACGTGTTCGGCAGTCGATGGAACGATGTAGTGTTGCGTGCATTGTGGCCGGTGGAGGACATTTCGAGCACTTTCTATGAAACTGAGCGACTGTACGGCCAACACCTCTGTATTGTTGCATCGTTTATATCTTGGAAATAAAGCCGTTCCAGACCCATGTTTATATGACATTTATTCGTTGTTTTGCATGATTGAATACAACCTTTAAGTTTTGCGGCACATTTTAGGCACACTCTATATAAGTTAATTATATAGATTCTATAAGCAAATTCACTTGTGAAAAAGAAGAAGGAGTAAAATACCTTTCTTAGATCTATTGTTAATTAATAAATAGAATTTGAGCATTATAAAAAAAGATTTAAGTGTAAACACATGATTAATTTCCTGTCAGCACATAGTATAAGTATAATTTGAAGAGAAAAATCTAAAAAAGAATATAAGAACATTTTAAAAATTCCATATGGTATTAAATCACAAAAGAGATTAGACAAGTGTATGAATCGAATGAAATAAAGTTAGTTAAGATAAAAAACAAAAGTTTGGGTTCATTTCTAAATAATAAAAAGAAAGAGAATATGTTAAATATGATGGGAGTCATTTATAAATTGAAATGTAGGTCATGTAATCAAATATATTTTGGAAACACAGGAAGAAAAGTGAGAGAGCGAATAAAAGAACATAATAGAGCGTTCGAATATAGATATCCACAAACATCGGATTGGGCTGACCATTGCCTGAAGTTCAATCATTATCCAGATCCTCTCGTAGAAATATTGTACCGTGTTACAGAAAGGATATCAAGATTTACATCAAGGATACCAAGATTGTTGGTTTATATTAACCTCATTGTTAATGATTTGTTGGTTAAGTGTAATTGTGTTTTAACCATTTTGGAGATTTTCAAATGTAAAAGTGGCCTGAAGACGCAGAGTAATTCCACTCCATATCGCAATTGTAGTGAAGATCAAGAAGGAATAAACGCTACTTGATGGAATATATATTAGTATTTGGTATGTTTAAATTATATTTAAAAATTGTTCATTACTTCAAAAGTCATTAATAGTTAGGAAAATAGTTTAGTTGTTTTTCACCTACGAGTAAAAGTTGGTTCCATGTGATTACAGTGAGTCTCGTAATTACCGCTAAGTATTCAACTTTATCTCATAGTTTCAGGAATCCATTTGAAATCCTCGTTTTATTTGATCAGCAGTAAATTTCCAAATTCTTTTCTAAATAAGTGGAACACTTATGAAATTTCAAATGAATAACAGCTAGAGGTTGTTTAAAAAAAAAATCATTCACTGAACTCATGATGCTTTCGATTTGTTTTCTTTTCTGTTTGTGTGTTTGTAGGCGTATTACGCTAAAACGGCTGAGCAGATTTTCTTAAAATTAAAACGATTTTTATTTAAGTGACAACTGAAAACAGTGAATATGAATATTTTCGTTCTTCCACCTTCAAAATGTATCTGATTTTTATGTATGCAAATCATTCTTATTTTATAAATTTTACTCAGTCTGGGCTTTGAAAACAAAACAAACTTTTTATAAAACGCTTTAAAATTGGTTATTTAGAAATTATTAGAATTCATTTGGATACTAGAGTAGTTCAATGTAGATGACACTGAGTTGAAGCAAATGTCTCTCTCAATTTTGATCTCCAAGTGAATCAATTTCAATTTTGATCTTCATGTTGATTACAATCAAGATAACTTTGCTGCTCCTAAGAAAATTTCTCATTTAACTTAAGGAAGGCCTGATTCGAATGTAATGTTAATGATATTGCAGACTCAGTCGCTGTGTGATTAAACAAGTAGATTATTTTAATATCAGACTATGTTCAATCAACTTTTCATTGCTATCAAGAATAATGACTTTAACAGTAGGACTAAGTAGGCGGTATTCACTATGTCAACAACACGTGCATTTGGGAAACATGAAACATTGAACTCTGATGTCGGTGCATTTGATTTAACGGATGATGGCAAGTACAGCAGAAAATCGTTAGAGCATTATGTACATTGTATAAAACGTCACCAAATATTTTAAGCTAGTTTCATGTGAAGGAAATGTAAATCTCTCTCCCATTTAGTAAACATTGACAATTCCAGAAAACTTCAGGGTCTGTGTATATGTGCTTCTGATAGTTTCTTACTGCAGGATTGAAAAGCTTTTACTGAGTTCAGTCGAATTCTTAAGCAAACCCTTTACTTGTCATGATCTCTGGATATGAATGAAAGGTACAACTAAAAAAAAAAGACAGATGGAAAGAATTAAACACAGAAAAATACTCTGAAAGTTCTAAAAGGAATAGGATAGCCTGCTTAACTACAGAGGAATACAGAATTAGTTAATATGGGAAAGCATGATATTGTTCCACACTTCAAACCCGAAGACATATTCTTCACTGATGGTTATTTTTATTGAAGTCTTAATTAGGTGGGAAAATAGTTCGATACTCAACAGGTTTTCGAAACAGAATGTTTTCTTTCCTTTAATAAAGGCCGCGCGGTTGGCGATGTCGCTACGACACTGGCCTATCACCTCTGAGTACCGAAGTTCGGTTCTCATGTGGGTTTCGTTGATGGTGGCGATCCGCGCTGGGCAGGTTTTCCCGGGGTTCTCCCGTTTCCCCTGCATTTCTCACCATCCTTTCTCAGTCTTTCTCTCCGTCTGTCCTTATTTCCGTGGGATAGCACAATAGATCTTTCAGGTCGCGGTGCTTGGCTGTCAAGCCACCCACGCTCACCACATTTCATTACGTTACATTCCTTTAATAAAAATTATGAATATGATAAAAAAAAGTCTTTCATTGTTTTTAAAAATTGAAAATTCAGTCTATAAATCATCACTGTAAAAGCTGTAAAAACATCAGAAAGTTTCGACTGAAAGGATCTTCTCACAATCTATACGTTGCATCATGTAACTTAATACGATCGTTTAGGTTTTTACTTTCTGAACCCCGTCTATCGCTGCAAGCTGAATCCCTGAAGGACTATTTTCCTTTGTGTTAAACACCTCAGCTATCATTAGTTAATGGAGATTGAACAGACGGACTGGACGTAAATTTTGAGAACAGGAGATGGTCTGGAGAAAAAACTAATCGTGCTGGTAAGTTAAGTTAGACCATACAATAAGCGTCGTACCAAACATTAAAAAAA
>JAFIDM010014648.1:0-11127 GCA_023159025.1 Thereuonema tuberculata
TTATTAATAGTTTTCAATTTTATAATTAACATTTCTTATTCCATAACTGTTATTTATGTAGGAATATGTTAATTTCATATGGCTTTCACATCATAAGTTATAGTTTTGCATAATATTATTCTATATTTTCAATATTAATATATTGTATAATATATTGTATATAAATATATTGTTATATTTCCAATATAATAATAATAATAATAATAAATAAATACACCAACCTAGCACAAGAGCTTCAGAAGCAGTGTTGTACCCATCGTTCTGTCTGCCACTGGTCTGGTGCCGAACACATTGCACCACAGTCTCAGTACTCTAGGACTTCATAAAAACACTTACGCACAACTGCAGAAGGCTGTAGTACTCAACACAACACACATAGTTAGGAAATTTATGGACAAAACCACACATCCCTAATTATTCTTGCACACGTCCTAACACTTTGGTCCTTGTGCTTTGGTCCTTGACCATATTGTCTTAGCTGGGGAAACCCATGGCTTGAAACTTTACGACGTAATAATAGAATGCCAATCATAATTTAATATTAAGGAGAAAAAAAAGAAAAAAAAGCAACTATGGTTAACAGCATCAGTTGTAACTTTAATAAAACCTTTTATTAAATTATAAACTTCACCTTGGACGACGTTTTGACGGCCTAAATGGCCTGTCTTTTACAAGCCTCATACATAAGATAATTTAGGCCGTCGAAACGTCATCAAGGGTGAAGTTTATGGTTTAATAAAAGGTTTTAAGAAGTTTCAGTAAGCTTGAATTTTCTTGTTGAATTATGTAACTTTAATAGTTTAGTGTTCTAAGTTCTATAGTTCCATTGGCTTTTATTACTTTATCATTTATACTATACACGAACGACTACTATCTTCTCAGTCTATTACTTTGATTGTTTTTTGATTAATAGTGAATATCAGTTGATGATAAACAAATTGAGATAGGCTCTGTATTACAACAGTATTATTCCAAACAAAATAAAAAAAACTAAATTTTTAAAATCTTGCAATTTTATCTTCCTTTCAATTTGATGCCCTAATTAATCTTACGTAAGAATTCTCTTTTGCTGTATCTTTATTGAAAAGCGAAACTGGTGAAAAGCTTTTTATTTTTGTTCATTTAAAGTCCTTGTATTAAACAAAGTGAGACAGCAGTAATGATTCTCTGAATGTCATTAATGAAAAATCGATTGATTTTTTTTTCCAAATGCTCGTTTGCTTGTTAAGTGTTGAAATCAAATGTTTCTAACTTGCTTCAGCAGCGTTTCCTTTATCAGTTATTTGTAAATAATATCTGGCTTGACATGATCCATTGTATTTTCATTTGTTTATTCTAACCAATTCCCTCTCTGTTTTAGCCGACGACAACGGGGCAGGGTATACCCCTAGTAAATTTATACCCATTCAACCACTTTCACACTGTGATATGATGGGTATTGCCCTCGATAACCTCCGCAAAGACTCCAAACTCATTGACTTAATCATCGTCTGCGGCCAAAGGAGCTTTTATGCACACAGAGTAATATTGTGCAGTTGCAGCAGTTTCTTCGCGAACATTCTAGTTCCAGACAGCAGCAATTCAACTAGCACAATTGATCTATTAGACGTGAAAGCAGATGTTATGGAGGTAAAGTGAAACAAAATAATTAAATATATACAAATATTTTTAGATTTAATTGTAACTAGATGGATAAGGGCAAAATAACTTAAATTTCATTACTATTTGCTTTCGTAAAACAGCAAAAAAAAAGGAGAAGAAAAAGAAGCAGCTAAAAAAGAAAATAATTAAAGGCTATAGATTTCGTTGAACTTTATGAATGTCAGCCTATTTTTCTTTTTCTAAATGTAACATAATTTCGATTATATTTTTACCTACATTAGGACAGACAAATTGTAGTAGCTCAGTCGGAGTTAAGAAGGCGGAAGAATACAAAATAACTGGACTAACAAGTGCAAATTGTTTACAGTCCATTCCTTTTAATGTTTCGAAGAGAAATAGTTCTCAAATCTTTAAATCTTAGCTGATAATAGATTCTAAAAACAAAAACAAAAATTAGAATGAGTGTATAGATTTTAAATTAAAAGAATAAACTTGCGAATAAATAAAAACAGAGTTTAAAAGGTACATTTTTTTTAAAAGTGGCTGGAACAATGTCAGCCATCATTGGTAAAAATCAGCAAAGGTCCCCACCTTAAAAAAAAGTGAAAATTAAAACACAATTATGTGATTGGACAGAGAAAACAGATCACAATTCAAATACTGCCTATGGTATTTCATTGAATAAAGCATGAGTGGATAAATACCTCAGTAAAGGAACATCTACTTAGATCTATTCATTAGCAGAATGCCGGATATTGAAAACGTCGTCAGAAACAAGCAGAAAATGTATCAGTAATTTCACTTTGAACAGTATACGAAGGTTAATCAATATCCACCAATTGATAATTTTAGAGTTTATGGAAAAAATAAATAATAATCCTAATATATTATTTCTCAAAGGTAATTTTGTGTCGGCACATTATATCTCCCTTAATACTTCATCACAATCAATGATTGAGACGTCATTTTGAAGATTAAGTTCCCCGCTAATGAAAAAAAATAAACAAATTGTTGAAAATTAATGTTTTGGTTTAAAAAAACTTTTAAACACCTTTTTATAAAAATGGAGAAGGCGCCATCTATTGACAATTTATTGAAACAATTTATTTCTCAAAGGTGGTTTTTTATAAATAGAGAGAGAAATTCACTAACGGACCATAAATATGCCTTCGCACTTTGAGCCAACATCAACGGGAATTCTGAACAGCTGTTTCATCCTTATTAGGAATCATCAGCAGAATATACCCTTGATGTTTGGCTCAGTTGCGTGAAAGTTTTACCTAAAAGCTTTTTTATTGCGAATTATTCGCACGGGTCTCCTACTTTTGTAAAAATTTCAAAAATGCTTAAGGAACTGTTCTACGCAAATCATTTCTAGGAAAAACGAAACCTAACAATTTATCTAGTAATTAAAAATAAAATGATTTATAAACCTTAGAAATTAAGAAATGAAAAAATGAAATCTTTTTAAATTGTAGTAGTGTTGTAATTGTTATATTTTATATTTGTTTCAAATGATAATTATAACTCGTAATGTTGTAATTCCCTGCTCAAAAAAAAAAAAAAAAACTAAAATTATATTCATTTATATTTTATTTTAACGTTATCCAATGTAGCTCGCTAGTGTGAATTTATTCGATTAATTTTTGGGGAATTCTTGATAAAATGGTATGGATGGGAAACAGATTTTTCATGCGGGAAAAAGTGATGATTTCACATCTTTTGATAAATTTCTCCCGAATGGCCTGCAGAAGCTAATTAAGAAAAAAAAAATTTATTCCCTTTTTGGTTCTAATAAAAGCTACAGGATGTTTTTATTTAGGTTTATTTCATAAATTTTGGTTGTAAAACAATAAAACATTTGGTTAAATTTTTTTACCAATGAGTTAAACTGAGATCTGGGAGAAAGAAGCCAATAGAGCAATCTTAGCTACAGCGTCATATTTTTCAAAGAAAAGTAATTAAACAGTCTCTTCCCGGTGACAACTCGGGGTGCGAATCCTCTCTTGTAGCGTTGTGCCTTCGTTTGTTTTCTCATTTCTTTGAATCATCAGGCACCAGGGCCGTCGCGTGGGCGGCGCGACCGGCTAGGGGGACCGGCAAAAGGAGATTCCGTTAATTTTTTTTTTTGGGTTGTTGAATTGGAGATTCAGAGGACGCCTGACGAAATCTTGCCCCGGGCACCAACAAATCACGCGACGGCCCTGTCAGGCACGTTAAATTTCTCTTCATTTTAAAAGTAATTATACTTGGACAAATCCTTCTACTGTATTTTTTTTTATCTGGATATTTTTTCAATCCAATCGAATAATGTATCGGTTAACAGACCTACTCTGGTGAAGTATAAAATAAATGTATTTTATTTTTTGTAATTACCTCTAAAAAAATAACAAATTTCTTAATGTATATTTTTTTTTTCTTTATAGATTCTTATCGAGTATATTTACAAAGGTTTCATTCAAATCTCTGCACCTGATGCCGATCAAATTATTCACATCATGACTACGGCTCACCTACTAGCAATTAAAGACGCTCCATCTTACTTCTGTGAGCTGCTACTTAAATTGAAACCACATAAGAGTATTGGGCTGCTCTGGGACTGGGCCTCCGAGTTCGAAAATAGCCAGGTCGAATCGACGATTGTCAATTTCATTGTCAACAACCTTGCTTCGCTGTGGAAGTAAATATACATTAATAACCAATTATCAATTAATTATTTGCTTTTAGAATATATTTAAGCTCGTCTATCGCTTAGGTGACATAGGACTTGTTAGAATTAAATATTGTATCGGTTGCAACAAACCAATTTACTTCATTCTTTTATCTTTTGACTTTTAATGTCCGTTAAACAACTCGCTGCAAATTTCTGTCACAGTTCAAGAAATTTAGAAGAAAAAAAAATAGTTCGTCATTGTAGCTTGTTTAAGACAACAGATTTCCTCTTTATTTAACTATTCATATAAAAGAAGGAAGTAGTCACACTTAAAAATGACATATATAATTAAGAAATGTTAAGAGGAATCCAAGAACGATTCCCTTCGTCAGGCGATTTAAAATAACCAAGCAAAAATAGTAAAAAGGAAATAAAGTAAAGTTCTTATAGCCTTAGGCATGAGATTGGGACACGCCATTGCTTTCTTGGAAGAACTTTGTTTCTTTTTTTACTATTGTTGCTTGTTATTTTAAATCGCCTGACGAAGGGAATCGTTCTTGGATTCCTGATAACATGTTGTAATCTCTTAATTTAATTATATATGTCATTTTTAAATGTGGCTATAGTCGTCGCGGCGAATGTTGAAACCGGAAACACATTGTCATTGACTAATTTCTCCAGTATCAATGCCATAAGCTCCGCAGGAAATATCAATCTCAATTAACAAAAATAGGAAATATCAAAAATCTCTCATACGTCTTCTTGAAATCGACTAGCAACGTTAAGAATAATTTCCTTAGCTTGACTTTTGATAGCTTTCTCTTCTATTTGAATGTGACTGACCGACCAGGAAAGGAAAATCTATAATCTGCGTTGCATTCTGGGAGTTTCAACTCTGGCCGCGAAGACTTTAGTCCCTTCTTTCATATTATATTATCACACTTCTTTTATGGAATATTCATATATGTGTTTATTGTTGAATCCTTGAAATTCTAGTGGATTATTTTAATTTTCCTCTCCTTTATTCAAAATATCGATAAGATGCTTTCTGTTGATAAAAAAAACAGTAAAAGAAATACAAAAATAAATTGCAATAAAATATTTTCTATTAAACTTTTTAATCAAAAAATATATTCAAGATATCCAATCCTAAAACAAAATGGTGTTTTTTAGAGATTAAATTTTTAACCTATTAGATGATATACTATCATAATTTATTACAAGTAATTGAGCAAATATATACACTGACTGCTCAATTGAAAGTGGACACCTGTGGAATGGAATAGATGCTTTATTTACAGCCTGTCTAATAGCGGGTACTGTGCCTTCTGCCCTAAGCACAGCATCCACATGCATCCTCTCCACCAATTTCTGATTGCAAGCAACCAGTATTTTTGCCCACTCCTCCTTCAAAGCCTGCACAAGTTCAATGTCGCATCAGACGCGCACGAATCCGGCACTCCAATTCATCCCACAGATGTTCAATGGGGTTGAGGTCCGGACTCTGGGCGGGCCACTGAAGTTCCTGAACATTATTCTCTGGAAACCAGGCGCTGACAACCACGGCCTTATGGCACGGCGCACTGTCATGCTGGAACACAAATGGTCCTTCACCGAACTGCGACCACAACGTAAGAAGCATGGAATTGTCTAGAACGTCCAGTTACTGTGTGGATACCATGTTCCCTCAATCACAACCAACGGACCACGTCCAAACCACGAGAAACACGACCACACGATCACACCACCATCGCCAGACTTCACTGTTAGGATGACACAGTCAGGTGTCCACTTTCAATTGAGTAGTCAGTGTATCTTTAGATATCTAGGCTATAATATCCTACACAACAATAATATAGATATTTCTAAGAAATTTAATAAGTTCAGATATTATGTTTTGCATCCTATAAGATATACGTCTTAAATTTTCAATGGACAACAAATGAAGAAAATAATGAAGAAAAGAAATACGAAAATTCTAAGACGACTTCATTGATTTGAAATCATGGACTGGCACTTATTAAAAATACTTATAATTTATCGCTAAAGTTTTTCTTAATTTCCCCAAAAAAAACAACATGCACTATAGCAATGGACAGTTGTCCGCTCCCGTTTTCATTTCGGAGGCAAATATTCACTACTTGGTGAAATTTATATAATTCAAACAGATTTATATTATTGTTGATATATTTTTTTAATATTCTAAATATTTTTATTTTCTATATAAAAAAAACAATATTTACATGAAATATAAAACAAGACTAAGAGTTCACTGGTTTGTTTTTGGAAATTTGTGGCACCGGGAATCCAAGATAGCCTATTTCAGGTTTCCTGACCATCGTCAGTTGGATCCGCCCAGTATCTTACAGATCAGTGAACTCGGATAACATATAAAGAAAACAAAAGTAGGCACAACAACAGCCCTTCATATTATTGTTTATTTTTGTTTTCTTTATATGTTATCTCAGTTCACTGCTCTGTAAGACACTGGGCGGATCAGTGACGATGGTCAGGCAACCTGAAATGTGCCTATCTTGGATACTCGGTATCACAATTTCCAAAAACAGAACAGTGAACTTTTAGTATTGCGTTTTTTTTTAATATTTTATGTAATTGTATGCATGCACGTTAAAATTTTGTTGTAAAAAAAAACATGTTAACTCTTTATTTTGTCTCAATCTGTCCAGTTTCCCTCCGTCTTACACTGAGCTAACTCTGCTCAATGGATGGAGCACGTCATTGTTAAAATGCAACTTCATTAATAGTAATATCTGTGACCAATTGAGTTCAGTTCCACCCGCCGTAAAGATTATCAAAGAACATTACAAATAATCCAAATTAATATTATTAATTTTTACTTTTGTTCCTTTAGAAGCAGTGATTTTATTGTATTGACTCCTAGACAGTTTACTTCTGTCATGAGTCAAATACATAAAAATCAGACTCTGTCTCCAGACACGATTGTCAAAGCTGTTTTCGCTTGGGTGAAACACGATGAGTCCAAACGAAGTCGCCTTCTCATGTGTCTAGTTCCACATATTCCTTTCCACAATATATCCGAATCGTATGCTAAATTTCTTATCAGAGAAGAACTCTTGGTTCAGGTAAGAATTCTCAATTTTCTGGGTCTTCTTTAGCATAAAGCGAATACTTATTTTAATCAGTAAATGCAACTGCAAGAAACAAACTATTCAATGATATTTTTATTCTTTACTTTCTATACACAGCGACTACCAGATATTATGAAACTGATTGTGGATGCCCAAGAAAACAAAGTGAAACAGAATAATGAAATCGTGGTTGATATTAGTTCGCTTGGATCAAAATTCGAAGAAGAAGGAGTAACAGATCCAGATTATACACAACTGGATATTACAAGGAAAAGAATGGATAGGTTTACTTTAAAAAGTACTTCAAAGGCAAGACTTTTTATTTTTTAAATTTTACAAGTTGCACGTTCGTATAATATTATTATAGTAATGATGATCCAGAAAAAAGAATTAAATAATCAATGTGAATAGATATTTAAAATACCTATTTTAAATTATTGCTGCACAATTTCTTAATAAAACCTCCCATACACCAGGAATTAGTGATGTACTAAATGTCCACACACCATGTCAGATTTTAAATACAACTTCATGAATAGTTATGCAACGTACTGTATACATTCGTCATGTGTGCTGAAGTAAATCAATTAACTAAATTCTTAATTTTTCTTATCTTCTACCTGACATTTTCTAATGTCTCATATGTATCTATATCTCAAATCTAAACATTTTTCGACTTGTATTTTTCGCTATCGAACCGCACGATTTCACAGATTAACATATATTCGTGTATCCAATTGCTAGATATTTCAACTGATTTTAATTTTGTTACGATTAAATCGACCTTGCTCTTGTTTACCGTCAAGACTTTCGTCCTAAATAAATCCTAATTATGCAATTAAGTGTAGGACTATTATTAATAGTTCTAAGTCATGAAGTTTAATAATAATTTGTACAACAGCGGTGAATCATGTTATATTCATGGGCAGATTTCGAGTCATGGGTTAATATAAATATGGCTTGATCAAATGGAACACATCGAGAAAAACGTATTCCGGAAACAAATCGTCTTAACATTTCTTTTTTTTTGTTTGGAAGAAATATGTTGGCTTGGTGTAATATGGTCTATAAATTTACCAAAGTTGGAACAGTTAACTAATTGGATTACAGGTCATTCCATATTTGTTAACACATCAATATATTTAAAGTACTGTTCGTTTTCGTTTACGAGAGCCTTCAACGCTTTTGCGCATGCGTCAGGTCTCCTTGGATTTCATGAAAATAGATGTGAGGATAAATAAAGAGGGGATGTTTACTTTTTATCAGTGTTAGTTTACTAGTAGCTGCGTTCTATTTGCGCTTTTCGGGAAAGAATTATGGAAAGAATAAATACTTTTGCAAAAATAACAGGTACTAAAAGAAAAACAGGTCTTATGAAAGTGCCCATCTCAGCGTATCACCCCTTTGCGGAGTAGAATCGTCTGTGTTGTCGTAGCTCTCGTTCTTCAAAACGAACAGTAATTCAATATGATTTCAGATAGAACTATATTTTTGTAGCTTGAAGCTAACATTTCAAAGCAAGCGCTACTTGGAATTTGCACAAATTTAGTTGTAGGGAAAAAATGCAGTGCTAGGAAAAAGTGTAGAAAAAGTTGAACCAAGGAAGGAAAGCTAATAAATACATTCTGAGGCATGTTTTTGTTTGATTAGAAACTTAAGAATCAATTATTGTTTTTTGTATAGGTTTTTTTTTCTATTCAGTTTTTAATCTGAGGTCCTTTATTTTTATTTGTATAGTTCGTCGACACATTCAGTGAAGCTGTGTCTCACAATCAAGGGTTAGTGATCCTTTTGGCAGGAGGAGATGAGCGCAACAGAACTGTTCTGCACGTCTTCATCCCTGACAAAACAGTTTGGTCTATGTCAGAAGATGTGGAAATTCCCGTCTTGGAAAACAGAGGACATGCCTATTACAAAGGCAATGTTTACTTCATGGGCGGTGAAGAAAGAAATGACTCAGTGGTAAGTTAGTAATAAGAATAAGAATAATAAAATCAAATTTTAAAAAATTAAATTAATTATTATTCTAAAAATTTTTATAATAATAATTTTTATAATTTTTATTTTTTTATAATAATATAAAAAAAAGAGTTAATTCTTAAAATACAGGTTTTCTATAAATATTGCAATGGGAAAACTTAAAAATTTTAAAAATGAAATATCGTACACTAAGGCTTTCTGACCATCAACCATATTGAGACATTTTTAAGTAAAGTATGATGTATATGAAGACCATATATCAAGACCATAGCATTATATAGTCATTAAAACGTACATTATATGTACATCTATAAATTTGAGAAGCTTTAGCATACAGAAATTACCAGACACTTTTACTCTCCCGATGGTTTTCAAGATGGCCAGTGTAGATCTGTAATCAATGTCGTTCCATATGCTTTAACAAACAGAAAATGATCTTCCTGCGTAAGTCTGAAATGCAGAAGCACAATAACTTCATTTGGCAAAATTATTTACTCAAGTAAGCGACTTATTACCATTTCTTCACTAGCACGATTCTGATTAGGAGACGGATTTATTTGCCGTGCTTTTCTCTCTTAGAATAAATAAATTCTTTTCACACTCTATTTAGTGGCGAATCACCACCAACTCCTATATTTTCAGAGCTTTATTAATGAAAAAATCTGAACCTCACTTGACTATTGAAAATCGATAATCAAACGATCCATTTCCAACACTTCAAAAATGTTGATAAAGCCCATAACGTGGCAATACTTTCAGCTGAAAAGACCAAGAACGACAACAGAAGTTCGGTGAACGGTAAAACCATGTCTAAACATTCCCGTAATTTTGGCAGACAATTGAATAAATACAAAGATGATAAGCCTTTCTTTTATCTTGCTTTTTTTAAGAACCAATTATAAATGCAATATAACATCTCCAATTTCACAAGGAAAAACTTATTAAGCCTTCTAAAAATTGACAAACTGTAGACAATAAATGTCTACCAATGCTTTAAATGTGTAAATATTATAATGTCTCCATTCTGTAATCGATTACAACAATAACGTAAAAAGTAGAGCGTAATGACATGTTTTGGGTGATTGCTCACTTTCAACTGTGCTCTATAATTCGAGATCTAATACTAATTATTTTTTCTTGCTAATTCATGAAATCTTATTTCTTATTATTTGTCTTTAATTGTAGTCCTGTGACTTAAACATCTTTAATATCAAGACACAGAAGCTAACCTCGGGACCAAAGCTTCGAGTACCACGCTCCCATCCTGGCATAGGTCAGTACGAACATCTCATCTACTTGGCTGGAGGCACAAGCCGTTTTGGGTCTCCGCTCACTCATGTTGAATGCTTCGATTGCCTCACTGATTCGTGGAAGCTCATTCCTTCTCTCAGAGAGAAGAGGGAATCTCCAGGAATCTCGGTGATTGATGGTACGGTGTACGCGATTGGCGGAGCCACAAATCGATGTGAAATGTACGATGGCAAAAAAGAAATGTGGTAAGGATTCTTTCATTGATGCAGCCTTAACATTATTTCACTGCACGAAAACTAATCAACATCATTAGTTCTTAAATTTGGTTAAGTTTCGCTTAATTAATAATTTTTTGTTATTTTGTTATTAAGTTGTGTTCCACTATGAAGCAAAGCGACCCAATTAAGTGTTAAAAAGAATATTCATTTAATCATTAAAATGTTTTGTTTCCTATCCATTAATTATTAAGAGAAGCTTAACTGAACTGAAGCTTCTCAATTATCCCATGGAAGAATAAGAACTGAAATATTT
>JAFIDM010014649.1:0-11126 GCA_023159025.1 Thereuonema tuberculata
CAATCGTGATCCGTGATTTGTCTTTGATTGATATCTCACTTGCTTGATACTTCTAAAAGAAGAGTATATATAATGGACTACATTTTTACAAGCAATAGTTGTTGTCTTTTCTCTGATAAACTGAAGACTATCACGTACCCCAACAATGATCTGACGAATTAATTGCTAGAGCTTATGTTACAAAATTCTCTAATGAACCATTAAATTACAAGTCGATTGCAGAAGTTATTTCTTCTCGTATTACCTTGGAAGCTCTCAACACGCAATCCATATCGTTTATATTATTCTTTTGATCATGAAAGTCTCATACTATGCAATTAGTTGCAGTCTTGTTCGTAACTATTTCAGGCTTTGTTCCAGAACTTTTGTTAAAATTTACAATGTTCGCAAGTTTGTTAAGTAATACTGTCTTAATGGCGCCTGAATTTTATTTTGTGTTATTGAAGAGTAACAGGAGCGTGATAATTTATAACACAAATGAGAATCTTCCAAAAACGGAATGTTCTAAATACGTTCCCTCACGTCATTTAGAGTCCCATTTTCTCCAGTCACTCGCATATTGTTAATGTTTTCAAGGGAATGACAGCTCTTTCTTGTCTCATCCTTCACTATTATTTTGTTCCAAACAAAGCAACACCTCCTTTGGTCTTCAGTCACTCGCATATTTCTTAATGTTTTCAAGGGAATGACAGCTCTCTCTTGTCTCATCCTTCACTATTATTTTGTTCCAAACAAAGCAACACCTCCTTTGGTCTTCAGAGCTTCCAGTCATTTTACTTCAATCTGGAAAAAATATATTATTATTAAATAAAATTTATAAAATATATCACAAATTTAAAATAGAGTAAAGGTGTAAGAGATAAAACTGTGAATAATTACATGTTCAGACATCCAATAATATAATAATTGTTGTGCACAATGTGATCTTTTAATAGATACCAAACACCATATACAGTAAAACCCCGTTATTACGCTCGTCAAGGGACCGTGACCTACAAGCGTAATAAGCGGGATAGCGCTATAAACGGGGAATGATTTATATGATGGGGAAACATTTAGACACCATTTTACAGGAAAGATACTTGATTCTGAAATAGATATAGTGCAAATGTGAGCTTATTTCCAATTAAAAAAATCTTTGATTGTGGTTTGCCGTGTGTGTATGCTACTGTTATAAATTACGACATTTTCAATGCGGTTCAAGAAACTATTAACATCAATTGATACTACACTAGGAGCAATACAAATATATTTTCGGAGCAGTTTTAGTGCACTGCCCGCTATTTCCCGCGCGTTTTCTTGAATGATTGGGTCATTTAATGGCACTGATGCATCACGGGACTGATGAATCCATTCAATTAGAATTTCCTCGGCATCTTCACATTTTCTACACTACTTTTTTACGTTTGCAACCATCCTTCGCTGAATTGATAATTCCATTCTTATTTTTTATTATTGTTCTCAGACTGGATCAGGGAATTCTTAGATTCTGCGAAAACCTTCTGATTTAGTGTAGAATTCTCGTCGTACTTACGAAGAATTTGCAATTTTTCACTTATAGAAAGGGATTTCCGCTTCAAAGAGTTCGAAGATTCCCTCCTACCAGGGAAAGAAAAGAATCGTTACAGTGTTACATTTCTTTTCGATACAAAATTTCCGATATAAAAAAGCGCTACAAGCGGGATTTGAAGCGTTATAAGAGGGTAAAAGTAGAGAGAGTTATATAAAAAATTCCAGGGACCGTACAAAAGGAGCGTTAAGAACGGGATAGTGCTATAAGCGGGAGCGTAATAACGGGGATTTACTGTATTATAATAGAAACTGAAATTTGTTCATTCTGTGATCCATTTGTGACCCGGATGTGACCCAAATATCATCAGACATCTTTTTCGTATATCAGTTAGGGTGTTCAAGTCATTTTTAAATATATAGACCAATTGAGGAGCTTAGTTTCAAAACCCGCCATCTCCAAAAATTGCAAATTCCGAGCCAATGGAGGTTTTGCTAAGTTCAAATCAAAATCCGCCATTGACATACAAATTAACTTCAAAAACAATGTATTGCGATACGATTTCAATACAAATGCTGTTTCAAAGCCCGTCATGTCAAATGGGAATGAATTAACAAACCCCTTTTTTCCTAAAATTTATTTTTGGAGTTGGCGGGTTTTGAAACTAAGCTCCTCAATTCTCAAGTAAAATCTCATTTAAATAATCAAATCAATTCTTGTATCAATCCATTGTTGGTTGAAAAACTTCCAATTGAAAAATTGCTTTTGTCGAAATATGCAGGGTAGTCCTCACTTAATCACAACTGCTACCAGACTAATATGAATATATTATTTTTAGCGTCGGTAAATTGTTAGAATAAGTTTTTTCAAGTTTCATTTTCAAGGAAATTTTTCATAAACATCAAAAAGTTGTCCAATAAAATTCAAATAGTATCGCTATTTTAAGTTCATGGAAAACTGAAATCAAAACACTTTAAAAAATCAAAAATAAAAAAAGAAAAATAACGAGAAAATTCCACAACTTAAAAGAAGATCGGATATTAATTTTAAAATGAATAACAATTAACTGTAAGAAGACCGAGCAACTATCTGGATTGACATTACTTTCAGCTGTTCCCATACCATGAACAGAACTGAAATTTTATTATTATATTGCATTTATACTAATATACTTCAACTATAAATATAATTTATATATGAAAAATGGGATGAAAATAACTAAAAACAAAATTGAGATTTGACAAAAAGCAAAACAAAGCAAGTACCAAAATTTGTCTATTGATGTTATTGATAGTAAATAGTTTAACAGGCATTGTTTATATTATACTGATACAACATTCAGCTTAGTGTTCTAGCTTATGTCGCTCTTGTGTTTAGAAGCTCATGCGTAGCCAGGGTGTTGAGAAGACTTGTTTTATAATAATACCTAATATTATGCTGTTGCTCACAATCCCATCTGTTTATTACATCTCTGACCTTTACTTTTCATTTTATCCTATTAAATTTTTCTCCACAATAAACCCAGTCAATAGTTTTAAATGTTTCTGTAATGTATTCCATATAATAACTATTTAGGTAATTTTTCTAGTCTAATTTTGATTACGAATTTGCTAAAACTTTAACTAATTTTAGCATTTCTGTAAGCTTAACATTTGAATTCTTTTAACCACGCTTACTATTTCATGTGAGTTGGTAAAATTTCTATTAAACTACGTTCTATCATTTTTTTACTATAAATAATTACATATTTTTTACAATTTTAAAACCTTTTAATTAATGTTATGCATCTAACTAATTTAAGAAAATCTCTAAACATCTTTTTACCAGATAGAATCCTAAAATATTTAAATGTTGTGAAGGATTATAAATATATATAAGTATTTTTTTTATCTAATTTTAATTTCAGGTATTCAAAACGAATTCGAAGATAATTTTATATTTTTTTTTCCACCTGCTGACCTTGACTAGTAATAAAAAGAATTCTTCACAATGTTTTTGTGATTTTTGTCCTCAATCAAAGTTAACAATGGATAAGTTTTGCAGAAATACTATTGACATTAATGGACACATCCACAGTGATTGCTTTTTAAAAATTTTTCAATGTATAGGAGATCCATATCAATACAGGTGGACTTTGCCTTTAAACATATATTTTGAAGCCATCACATTATCACCTGTAAACATCAGCAATATTCTCGATTCGGGTTTCGCTTGTGGAACGTTACGACAAATAACAACCACAACTGATTCTATTTCCAGAAATTGTAAAAACGATGAACGATGGAGATACTTCGTCTATGACTGGGTTAGAGTATGTAAATTCTTTCATCTTGAATTGCAGCTGGAATTAAGTAATACAATATTACGATTTGAATTTAATCGATCATGTGTTCGGAACAAAACCGAAAGTATTACAAATTTTTTTGATATTCACAGTTGTATTACCACAACAGTTTTGACAACACTTTGGAAGCGTTCTGAATCTGTATTTTTCGATTTTGGTGCAGCAGTGAAAGAGATAAGCATTCATACCGATAATGCAAAAGTTCCGAATTCGAATCACCTTATTGAATTCCAACGAAATATAGAAAAATTTGCTTTGAAAAGAACTGATCTTAAATCTGCTGCTGATTTAGTTATCTATACTGAAATACTTCCTTTTATAACAGAACTTGATTTAAGAGATAACAAACTGACTGATATAAAAATGAAAATGTTTGATAGAATTTCAAATCTTAAAAAAGTAGATTTGAGTAATAATAAGCTTTCATCGATTCCTAGGGGAATTGAAATGGCTGTAGATTTAACAGAGCTTTATTTAGGAGGAAATAAACCAGAAAATGATCACTTTAAAATTACAAAGGATGACACAGCTTTGATAAAAAAGATATCTGTCTTTTCATTGAATCACAATCCATTAACAATAAGTGATCTTCTTGCTTTAGAAAATCTACATCATCTCACTACACTTTTGTTGAAGTCTTGTGAACTTCATTATCTGCCCGAATTATTTCTTAATTTCTTTCCACATTTAAGCCACTTAGATCTCTCTGAGAACAAATTTATTAGTTTGATAATTCCAGAAAACATTTTGTTTAATTTAAAGTTTCTCAATCTTAGTAATAACTTTTTTACGAACCCTTCAATCGATCTTGTTCTTACTCAAACTTCGACAAGTCATTGTGATGTTTCACGCAAATACAATACTTCCGTTTCTCTAATGGTTCTAGACTTTTTATATAATAATATTTCTACCTGGAGTAATCAATTGTTGTGTAAATATATTCGAATTGAGAATCTGAATTTATCATTCAATCAAATCCATGAAGTTAATGAGGAAATGATAAAAGATTTTAGAACGATTACTCATTTAAATCTTTATGAGAATCCATTTGATTGCTCTTTAAGTTCAGTGACAGATTTTCAGAATTGGATCAAAGTGGCATTTGATATAAAAGATAGACAGTCATTTGTCTGTATCTATCCAGAAACAGTACGAGGTGAACTACTGATTAATATTGATCAAAGCTGGAAACAGCGACTGCAAAAATTATTTAACTATTTGCTTAATATTGGGCTTCCAATAGCTATTATTGGCTTTCTGTTGATAATTGGAGCAGGTATATCCTATTACTTTCGTTGGTATGTTCGATATTTTATGTATTTGATTCGATGGAAATTGAAAAAGAATATGATTGATGAAATACGAAACAATACTGAGTATGACGCTTTTGTATCGTACTCTAGTAGTGATCAAAACTGGATTTTAGAACAGTTAATACCAAATATGGAACAGATTAACCCCCCATACAAATTATGTCTTCATGAAAGAGATTTTCTTCCAGGCGAATACATAATGGAAAATATTGTACAAAGCATTGAGAAAAGTACAAGAACAATTTTTCTTTTGTCTTCTAATTTTATTGATAGTCATTGGTGTCAATGGGAAATCGAAATGGCAAAACATAAACTTTTTGATGAACAACCTTTTCTTATTATCTTGGTGCAACTAGAAGAATTAGATAAGAAAGTGATTCCAAAAAGCTTGAAACATCTAATTAACACTCAGACTTATATAAAATGGCATCAAGATCCACAAGGTCATATGTTGTTTTGGCTAAAAATGAAAAGGTGTATTGGAATTCCACTTTCAGAAAGGAATGGAGTTTAGTGTAGAACCACCAATCGATTTGCTTTATACATGTATTAAAAAATATATGTTAATATGGTAACTGACTGTTGAATGACATTTATCACGTATTTTATGAACACCATAAATATCATTTAGTGAGTTTTAAATGTTCAACTGAAAACCAAATTGATAATATAGTATTGTAAGGATATACTGGGTGTTGCAAAATTTGTGTATAATATTCAAACCACGTGTAGGGACATGGCTAAGGATCAATATATTCCGGAAACGCCCCGTTTAGGCGCTTGGTGGTCCTAAAGTGAGCCTTTCCGAGAGAACATATCCTTTGCCACACCAAAAGAAATGTTTTGCAGGCGAGCTCACACATTGATCTCTGAGTGCTTTTCTTATGGTGTAGCAAACGCTATTTTCTCTCGGAAAGGCTCACTTTAGGACCACTTAGCGCCTTAATGGGGCGTTTCCGGACATGGGTTCATTAGGAGTACATTGATCCTTAGCCATGCCCCTACACGTGGTTTGAATATTATACACGAGTTTTGCAACACCCTGTATATTTTATTTGTTCATGAATTTTATATGTATACCAATATTTTCCCGTTTCTCATGTATTTCAAATGTAATTCTTTTCTGTTTCTTATATATTTTCAAATTTAATTGATTTAACTGTTAATTGTTAACCTTTTGTTCATTTACATTTGACACCACTGATTTGCTAATCCTTCAACCAATCAATTATTGTTCTTTTGTTAAATTGAAATTGCTCCAATCATCATTTACCTCTTTGTTTATAATTGTCTTTTTATTATCAGTTTTTTTTAAGTAAATCAGAGATCTTGTTTTGTCAACTATTGACCCCAGTCGTCACTTTGCTTTCAAAGAAATTTTCCTGTTAATACATCTTTTTGGATGCAATTATCAGGATCTGAAGTAAATATATTTATGTGTAAATAGCTAATTTTTTTATTTACTGTATACATTATTGAGCTATTTATTTAATGATATACGTAACATTACATTATGTAATTCATGTACGACAGATCTCGACTTAAGTAAGTAAACCATTTCCAACTCTTAATTACTTTTGTCGTATTCCCTCCATTAATTATCTTACAAATATATCAATACAATTCTTTACTAAGGGCCAAACATATATATGTTCTTTTTTATCTGAGCTATAAATCGATTGCGGTTCCAGAAGATGGATCGTATTTACTTGGGGTTGTTGTTTAACAGCTGCCATTGTGAAGAATAGGAAAAAAATATGTGAAAATCAGCAGGGTTCACAACACGACCGTATAGTAGACCGATGGAGCCGTTTGCGTTGTCTGGCTATCCTTATTTGCTCTTAACGTATTTCGTATGTTTTGTGTAAACGCTACTCGTAAATAATCTGAATGTTGCAAATTTCTTACGTAAGTACAGATTTAAGTAAGTCAGATTTCCATTAGGTCGAGGTCCGTCTCTATTACATTCTAATCCTTTTCTACATTGTCGACTTTCCAAAAAGTAAAAGAAATTAATAATATTTGTAGTTTCCGTTAAAGAACAAACTATATTTTGTCTTTGGTGCTTTCTAAATACAATTAATACGAGAAAAGTGTTATCAGTTTATATTTTGAAGAAACAAATTCATTGAAGATCATGTGTAAAATTTCTTTTTGGAAAGAATTTAATGAATAAAACATTCCTTTTATCATAATTATGAAGTTTTCATTTGTACAGTACTTCAGGTTGATGAGATTTTTTTAAAAAATAAATTGCCAAGAAATAGGGTCTAAAGCAAGAGTGGCTCACAGTTCTCTATTGAAAAAATAGATAATTCATACTTTTTTAACAGCATCAATAGCAAGTACAAAAAATTATTACTAAAATCTTTTATTTCTCTGTCTGTCTCTCTGTGTGTCTGTCAGGCGCAATTTTCTGTCAGAATGGAAAATAGAAATAATTTTTACAATGAAACATCCGCGACAGGAATCGAACCTGCAACCTTCTGATCCGAAGTCAGATGTTTTATCCATTAGACCATAGGGACTACTATTATTTCCATATTGTTTTTTGACTTATATCTCCTTTCCTTTCCCCCATCAATAAGGAATGTATTCAATCTTTTTTTTTAATCTCAAGATTGTTTATTTATTTCCCATCCGTCAGTTTACTTGTAATTCGAAAGTGACAATTACAACTATAACTGCCGAAACGTTGCAGTATTTTAAATATTCTTACTTAACCAAAAATTCTATGTGATATTGAGAAATAAGTGCGGGTACACGGCAGATGTTGGAGTAAAGAAAACAGTCAAGAAAAAAAGAAACACTTTTTTTGAGGTGGAATACCGAAAAAATCACTATTTGGAGCTCAAAAACCATCAATATTTGTAATCAAACGTCACTGAAAAGTGACAATCTGTATTACCAAAATCTTTTATTTCTCTGTCTGTCTGCCTGTCTGTCCGGCGCAATTTTCTGTCGTAATAGAAAATAGAAATAATTTTTACAATAAAACATTCGCGACAGGAATCGAACCTGCAACCTTCTGATCCGAAGTCAGATGTCTTATCCATTGGGCCATAGGGACTACTACTATTTTTATATTGTTTTTTGACTTATATCTCCTTTCCTGTCCCCCATCAATAAGGAATGTATTCAATCTTTTTTTTTAATCTCAAGATTGTTTATTTATTTCCCTTCCGTCAGTTTATTTGTCATTCGAAACTGACAATTAGAACTATTATTGCCGAAACGTTGCAATATTTTAAATATTCTTACTTAACCAAATTCTATGTGATATTGAGAAATATGTGCGTGTACATGGCAGATGTTGGAGTAAAGAAAACAGAGTCAAGAAAGAAAGAAGTACCCTTTTTATGAGATAGATTACTGAAAAACACTATTTGTAACTCAAATACCTGGAACCACGTCAAAGTTAAGAACTTACCGAAGAACAAGATTGCCGATAACATCAATCGAGTGATAAATCAAAGAATACAAGGTGAGACTGGAGAGTATTTAAGTGAGAATGAAATTTATACTTCTGATAATCCACAACATGAACATCTGTATCTGCCTGAATATCTGAACTCATTTAATCTTAGCGGTATTCCTCAACATCGTTTGTCATTAAAGATTGGATCTCCAATTCTGTTGTTGCAAAAAAATCAAGCCGAAGTTTGGACACTGCAACGGAACTCAACTTAAATGCCGTTCATTCGATAATGATCTCATAGAAGCCGAAATTATAACAGGAACTCACAAAGGAGATTTTGTTTTCATTCATAGGATGTCAATGAAATCAAATGATAATCTACTTCCATTCACTTTCACAAGAAAGCACTTTCCGATCAGGCCTTCTTACACGATGTTTATCAATAAAGCTCAGGACAGACTCTAAATAAAATTGCCATGTATTTGGAAAACGTTGTCTTCACTCATGCACAACTTTATGCCTTTGAGTCACAAGAAATAAGAATGTGGTTAACTTCACTCAAAAAAATTGTCACAATCAATTCGTCGCCAAGAATTCGTATACAAGCTATGATCTTCATTCATCATCTGTATTAACAAACCTCCATCACAACATATCTCTTCTTCAAACATCTATATCAATCAATTTGCACACGAGTAATGGTTGTAATTCAGAAAAGATATTCAAGAAAGAAAGAAGCACTATTTCTGTAAGATAGAATATTGAAAAATCACTATTTGTAACTTAAAAACCAATGGTCTTTGTAACTCAAAAACCACTGAAAAGTTTATCTATATCACTAAAAGCTTTTATTCTTCTGTCTGTCTGGTGCAATTGTTGTAATGTGTGAAAATAGAAATAATTTCTACAAATTCATTACGGTAATCGAACATGCAACCATCTGCTCCGAAGTTAGACGTCTTAGCCAATAGACCACTACATTCAAATCTCCATAAAAAATAAAAATATATCATAGATATATAATTGACACGCTGGTTCTAAAAGCAGTCGTGGATTGACAGAATATAAACATCAGAAATTAAATTAAAAAAACATTAAAAAAATTTTAGTTTTAGTTTACTTGATGAAATTTGTGTGTGTGTGTTTTTTTTTAATAAATAAAAAGTTGTTTTCCGTTACATATGCGGAGGCATCCGGAGCGAAGCGACGGGTAGCCGACTAGTTAATGTAAATATTACATTCTTTTTATAATAAATTTTGTGTATTGATATTTATTTGTTGTTTTTTAGTTTTTTTTATCTGAGCATTGTGGATAACAAGTTTCATAAGAGATAAAATCTTGAATTTTAAGTGTGTCCATATCAAATATGCATGTTCTGAAAATTTAGCTTAAATTGTGGAATTCATAGTCTTTCAAGAAACCAAGTTACAGAATCTGATATAAATAGCCATTTGAAATTGTTAGTGTAAGCAATTATTCTTTGATAATGTAGGATAATTTATTTTATCGTATAAAATAAATATTAATGTTATGAAATGCTTTGAGAGTAATTTTGAAGTGATAATTATTTATATCCAATAAGAGAAAAGAAGGGGACAAAGGCTAATTAGGATTTCCCGGTCTCTGATCGGGTCAAAAACCCTGATGGAACTGATATTTAACTCTTGCGGTGAATTTCGGTGAAGTTCGGAGGGCCTAAATGGTCAAATCCACTTTCCTCACCTCCATGCGGGGCCCCCTGGGATCTTTTAAGATGCGAAAGAGAGAGTGGTGTGCGGAAAGCAACGGGAAGCTACCGCATTTACTTTTCCCAAGAAAAACTGCAAACATGGCATGATGAATCTTTCCTCGGCAAAAAATTCCGGACGTAAACTATTCGGATGTCCGGGAGGGGGATACTGAGGAAGGTTACATTATGACGCAATTCAACCGACAGAACAAAAGAAGATTCAGGATTGGATCATGGAATGTGAGAACTCTTCTTCAAGCGGGGAAATTGGAAAACTTGAAGGAAGAAATGAGAAGAAACAGATGTAAAGGAAGCCATGGTGTTGGTGTACTACTGGGACCATGTGTGAAAGATAAAGTGCTATCAGTGTGTTAGATAGATAACCGGATGATAATGGTGAGACTACAAGGGAAAAAAATTGGACTTAATGCTAGTGCAAATTTACATGCCACATAGTGGATTAGAAGATGAGAAAGTGGAAGAAAACTACGAGAAGATAGAAGAAATAGTTGAGAAAGAGAAGAAGGGTGCATGTGTAATCCTAATGGGCGACTGGAACGCAGAAGTAGGAGAAGGACAAGATGGAAAAACGGTTGGAAAATTTGGACTGGGAAAAAGAAATGACAGAGGAGAATCTTTGGTAAATTTCTGAATCCTAATAATAGAAAGTTCCAAACAAAATAGAAGAAGTTGTGCCGATTAAAGTTTTCAAATATTTATTGCATGAATTCTTACGATTTGAAATTAAAACAATAAATTAGAATTAGTTGAATTCAAGTAACTAAATTTTTTCCAGGTATCTTTCGAACAC
>JAFIDM010014650.1:0-11126 GCA_023159025.1 Thereuonema tuberculata
ATTAGAATTTTATTCCTTTAGAAGTTTAGTTGAAAATATCTTATGTGATAGAACCAAGAAAACATGAAAGTAAGAAAATTAAGATAAACTTGAAACATTGTTGAAATAAACCAAGTCCGACCTCTAAGACCTTATACCCTAAATAGCTTCACTTAATGTGGCAGCCGAAAGACACCTTGCGTTAAAGAAGTTGTCTCGTATTTCTTTTTCTTAACACAAGTATCGAACTATAAATTATTTTCCCTCCAAAGATTGTTAAAACGAAAGCCAAAATTACTTTTTTTTTTTTTTTTTTCCTCAAACACATATAAAGATTGCACCGAATTACAACTGTTACAAAAAACGAAAGACAAATTAACCATTTATTTTTCCTAAATACAAATAAAGCTAACAATAAATTTCAATTTTTACCTAAAAGAAAGATAAGTTTACAAAAAAATTTTTTTCTCCTAAACACTTACAAAGTGTAATAAATTACAAACTTTTAACAATTCTGAAGACAAGTTTACTTTTTTTTTTTTGTTTTTTTTTTTGTCACCCAAAACGAAATATTTTTTCCAAGAAAACATGAAAGTAAGAAACTTAAGATAAACTTGAAACATTATTGAAATATACCAAGTCCGATCTCTAAGACATTATACCGAAATAGCTTCACTTAATGCGGCATACGAAAGACACCTTACGTTAAAGAACTTGTCTCGTATTTCTTTTTCTTAACTCAAGTATCGATCTACAAATTATTTTCCCCCCAAAGATTGTTAAAACGAAAACCAAAATTACTTTTTTTCCCTCAAACACCTACAAAGTTTGCACCAAATTACAACTGTTACAAAAACGAAAGACAAATTAACCGATTATTTTTCCTAAATACTAATAAAGCTAACATTAAATTACAATTTTTTACCTAAAAGAAAGATAAGTTTACAAAAATTTTTTTCTCCTAAACACTTACAAAGTGCACTAAGTTACAAACTTTTAACAAATCTGAAGACAAGTTTACTTTTTTTTTTTTTTTGTCACTCAAAACGAAATATTTTTTCCAAGAAAGCATGCAAGTAAAAAAAAAAATAAGATAAACTTGAAACATTATTGAAATATACCACGTCCGACCTCTAAGACAATATACCCTAAATAGCGTCACTTAATGCGGCAGACGAAAGACACCTTACGTTAAAGAAATTGACTCGTATTTCTTTTTCTTAACACAAGTATTGATCTACAATTTATTTTCCTCCCAAAGATTGTTAAAACGAAAGCTTAAATTACTTTTTTTTTTTTCCCTCAAACACCTATAAAGTTTGCACTGAATTACACCTGTTACAAAAACGAAAGACAAATTAACCGATTATTTTTCCTAAATACAAATAAAGCTAACATTAAATTTCAATTTTTACCTAAAAGAAAGATAAGTTTACAAAATTGTAACAAAATATTTTTCCAAAATACTTTACTATTAGTTATTGTTTGTTTCTTATTGATAATGTTTTTAGGTAAAGAAAGAAGTACAATCTGGTACAAGTTTGTCTCCCTAAAAATAATTTACTATTCTTTATTTATTTTTCTGTCTTATAATGTTTTTAGATAAGGAAAGAAGTAGACACGGATACATGATCATCTTTTTTGAGTATTTTTTATTACATATAAAAAAGAGATTACACATTTGTATTTTATCATAATTCTTTTTTACAAAACAATATGTTGAAAAACAGTTATTCTATTTTTAAGATAGAATTGTTCGCACGAGACCACGAGTTATTCGATGACAACTGGGACAGTTCAGTAGAGATAGAGCACATTTGGGACAACTATTTAAATGACTACATGGAAGAAATACAACCGCAATTTCTTCTTCCAGACAGATTTTACATAAATACGTTTTCTTTTGATGTCGAATTTCTTTTTCGAGAATTTGATTTTTTGTTTCATTAATCTATTCTTTATCTTCGTCATGTATTACAGTTTCATTGGAAGCTGATTGTGACAGTTTCTCTGTTTGAATTGTAATAGATTCGGATTCCAAAGAAATAATACATTCATTAGAATTAGGTTTCAATGAAATTTAACTCCGAAAAATACATTGATGAGTTTAAATAATGAATGAAGTAATAAATTAACAGGCGCAACTTTATCCGATACATCGAGAAGAAAATTAGCATTTCCTTTTCACAATAAGTTAAAAATTTTTTTATCAAAATGAAAGACAAGTTCATTATTTTTTGTGTCCCCTAATGTATATTAAGTTTTGTAATAATTTTGAAAAAAATTTTTTTTTTTGTCAAAACACACGCCCGACCATATTTTTTAGATTTTGAAAAAAAAATAAGTGTTTTTAGTAGTTGATTGTTTCTTTGAATTTCTTCAGAGTAACAGCGATTATTTCAAATCCTCATAATATCCATTTGCAATCGATCAAATTTAACAAAACACTTTTCCTATATTTTCGAAATGAAACATAATTTTCTTTTAGTTTAAATAAGAGTTTCATTGAATTTCTTCGGAGTAACAATGGATATTTCAACTTCTAATTAAATTCAATTGCAAATGTAATGACATGTACAAGAATTTCTTTTTCCAAAACACTTGTAACAAACCCATGAAAAATTTTAACACGCTGTAATATACATTGATAAAATTAATTTTTACCAAAATGATGTGAAATTAACAAATGAAATAGACTTTTACTATGACTGTGAAATTATCAATTTAAACAAAATTAACACTCAAAATAAATAAACAATTGATCCTTAATACTTAAGTTTTAAATTGATATCATTAGAGATCGGATTTAACGATGTCAAACAGAACTCTAAGAATAGACTTTTAAAAGAACTTAGCCGCAAAGAAGTCTAGAAGCTTTTCCATCAATTTAGTGACTTTTTTGTCTTTCAGGGAGCCGTAGTGTCTCAACTAAACAAAGGGTGGTAACAGTGTAACATCCCCTCCATACATTAGCTTTTACCTATATAAACTCAAGATTTAGCTCTTAGAGATGTCCACTTGATTCCAGTATTTCAGGAGTTGAACACCAAAGTACTTCTCATTTATTTTAACAAACAGAACGTCCATGATGGCATTTGTAGTAGTCGATTTATCAGAAATGCTTCTATTGGAAACAGCGGTAAGTTTGTTTTTTCGTTATAAAGAAACTAGAGATTAATTAGAAATTTTAACATCTTTTGAGTTACAACATGAGTACAATGGAGAATTTGCAACAAACAAAAATTTGTATAAAAAACTATAATAAGATGATCATTACAGCATGAAAAAACGTAAAAGTAATTGCAGCAAACTAGAATTAAGCTAATAATTGTCGTTAAGATATTTAAAGTCATTTATTGATTTGAAATAATAATTTTAACAATCTTCTAACCTTGAAATTAACACAATATAATTTATGTTACATAGACAAAATAAATCAAATGAATTTGATTCGATAAACACCCAAAATGAATAATCTTAAAATTCACTTATCATTTTTTTTTTTCAAGTATTAAGAGTTTTTTTTTTCACTAGGGTTTACGTCACACGCATCGGTTAAAATTCAACCCGATGCATATGCACTTGGGGAAAATTTTGTATTAAAAAAGGAAGCAACATACAGTAACCCTGAGAACTTAACTCTGAAACTCTATAAATACAACAGGCACTTACGGTATTTTGAAGAGACGGAGCTCGACATTTATTTAGAAAGCCAAATAGTAACAGAACTAACGACCTTTCACCAGCGAGTGACAGACGCCCTCCAGGAGGCCAAAGATCAGTTAACAAACGGAGAATTGCCCGAGCTACATGCTTACTTGTTACATGATGATTATTTACTTCAACTCGTCCAGGTTTCATCGACAAACGTATGTTTACAATTATCAAATAAACATCAAAGTTGTCGCATGTCAAGCTTGACCTGGGAAAATTTGATAACCACACTACGAAAAATTAAAAACAACCGTCAGGTGAATTTATTATCATACGAAGAACCGAGTTCCCCCGAATCGTCGAACCCGTTCTAGTTGAACCACGTATTGTATGAATTAACATGATTCAGAAAAAAAACAAAAAAATGTAAAAATCACTAGTGTAATAAAAATAGAAAACAGATAATTCTTGTGTCAGAGTGTTCTTCTTTCAAAACAAAACACATATATGATTAGTTTGTAAAAAGATTTTATATTAAGGAATAATATCAGATTAAATTTGACGTATGGGTAGATAAAATTTTCGAACTTTGGAATATGTTTGAGGAACAAAAAAGTGATCTTGTCTTTCTTTTTGGTAAAAATTTTACAAATTTCAAACTGATGTTACAGTCGTCACCTGCCGCCCAACACTATCCTGAACGTAATTTTTAGGAAGAATCTGAAAACAGTTACATCCCTTTGAAAAACACCATGTAAGAGACATGATTTTCAATTTAACGTCACCGATAGTTCAGTCATGAAGTTAATGTTTTATAAAGCTTAAAACATCTTGTATATATGTAACTTTTTCTTTTTTATATAACGAAATAAAAATATACTTAAAAGAGACAAATTTGCACAATGTTAAAAAATCTCAAAGTTTGTCAAATCAATCGATTATTTAAAAACCCTCACTCACCTGACCTTTATGTAACAGACATTCTTGGAATTCCAAAATAAACCTTTGATCATGAATAATAATAATAAAATTACCACTTTAAAAATGTCACCATTCAATCCCCGATCAGAAATCTCATAGGTTGAAATATCACATGGTCTATTAACCCTTTGGGCACAAATGAAATGTTTACACAAAAAAGTCACTTCCTCTGTTTTGCGCCATGACCTACTTTACAAATTTGGCTAAGTGATTTCCGGACAGGACACGCTTCTCGAATTTGGTCAAGCGGTTTCGTTCCAGGGTACGAAACAACTTAATTGTGTTTGTGTTTATATAAACTGACTGCTTGTTGTATTTTTCACATCAATTCACTAAGAAAAAATGTTCATCCTATCATACATGTTAGAAAAACGTCATCAGTCGAGTTTCAACATGAAATATTTACGCCAAAACGTCACTTCCTTATTTAAAAATATTATCCTTAATTAAAAATTTCCCTCATTAAAGTCACTTAATCCTTTATTTCGTAACAGTAACCTTAGGAAGACTTAAAAATGATACCATTCAATTCTCTACAAAAAACAAAAAAATTTGATATATTAGTCTAAAATTTAACCCTTTGGGTATTAAAAAAAATGTAAATTAAATATTAATATCAATCATCCTTTAACCCTTTGGTTAGGAAAAAAATCCTCAGTCACCTGACCTTTATGTAAAAGATATTCATTGGGTATCAAAATAACCCTTTGATCACGAATAAGAATTATATTATATCATTAAAAATGTCACCATTCAAATGCCAATCAAAAATCTCAAAGTATGATATGTCACATGATCTATTAACCCTTTGGGCACAAATTAACTCTTTGATTAATATGCAAATTAATTATTAATAATTGCATTCATTAAAATTCATCACCCTTTGGCTACGTGAAAAAACCCTCAGTCACCTGACCTTTATGTTAAAAAATATGCAAATGAGCGACTGGATCGCCCGAATATGCAAATTTTTTGGAATATGCAAATGATATGCAAATTGGTCTGAATCGCCCGGAAATGAGGGTCTGATTCGCCCGGATAACTACTGCCTTCACTATTCGGTTGTACTCGAACAACTATTAAAAGAAGTTTATTTTTACGTTTCACCACAATTTGGTATCATATACAGTAACACTTGAGTGTTCTCCGGAAAACAATTTTCAGAGGGATGTGGGAAAACATATCTTTCATCATTCACAGGCATTTTTCTTATTTTCACTAAAAGGGATGCGTTATCAATGTAGAAGTGCACTAGGGGACAGTTACACTTACAAGGAAAGTGCGTGACCTCCAACGCTGAGAACCGCACGAAAATGTGCTTAGAATATAAATAGCTCATGCCAAAAACAGTGGTATGAGACATTCTCATGCAAAACTCAGCTGTTGTCTGCTAGCGCCATCCGACGGTGGCATGTTGTACCTACACTAACAAGTACTTACTATCAGGTCAGTAGGAAAAGTTTGTTGTTCAGATAGCGTAATTATTTTCAGCAGAGGGAAATGTAGCAATATCGTCACGACATTAAAATAAGTGTGTCTTTGGTCCTATTATATCGATATTTTGTTTCTTCATGTTACCAAAGTTTCTCTCTTGGACCTTCAATAGATTATCATTCAAATGTCTCTCGTGGTAAGACGTGCAGTTTTTCATGAGAATGACTCATACCACTGTTTTTGGCTTGAGTGATTTATATTCTAAGCATATTTTTGTGCGGTTCTCAGCGTTCGAGGTCACGCACTTTCCTTGTTAGTTATATTTTACTTAAACTTAGAGAAACTTAAACTGTAAGTGAAGAGGGCAGTTGGGTCAAAGCCTCCTTTTCGAATTCAATTTAATGGTGTTTAAAAAAAAAATAAACAGAAGTTAAAATTAGGAATACATTTTCTTACATAAGCCAAAAAAAAAGTAAATTAATATTACTTTTAAATAGATTTTAGAAACGTAATAAAATCTATGAAACTTTTTAATAAAATTAGAAAGTAAAAAAAAAAATGGAAGCAAAATTCCGAACCCTTTGATCCGAATGTTTCCGGATGTTAGGTTTTTTATTGTGTGTATTACTAAGTGCTTACAGGCAAAAATTCCGGCTTGGCAACAGCAGTTTTCGTGAGCAAAAAGAATTTAGCTTAAAAAAAAAAAACTGCTGCTATTCACGATTTAAATTTTAATTTTTCTTTTTCGAAATTTACAACACTACGATATCATGAAATATATCGAATTTTTAATTATAAATTTGAAACTCAACTCCTTTGACAGAGTTCATTCGTTAGAAATATGTTTCATTGAATGGTAGCATTTAGATATTGAGAGAATTATTTAATTTTAATTCCTTCATATTTATAAAAAGAGAAATTGTCTTATTATTAGTAGGCTATTATTATTTTATAAGAGTATGATTCCAATAAATCATTAAACAGGGTTTTTAATTTTATCTCACAATGGAAATCTATTACTCTTCCGTTCAGGAATTTCTCCATCTTTGCCTTGAAAACGTCGATATATTCTCAAAATCAAAAAAAAAAAAAAAAACTCGATCGTGTGGTCGATATCTCAAGAAACACATATTTATAAATACATGTAAACACTAACGATTAAAACATTTAAAACATTTTTTTAAAAAAGTGACTAGTTTCAACGCCTGTTACAGGAGCTTTCATCAGAAAGTTATCAGAATAAGTATTTATTTTTAATGAAAAAATAATAATTAGGATAAGTTCAGAAAAAAAAGTGAATATTTTAAAAAATAAGTCTGGTGCAGTCATTGAATCGGTTGCTGTTGTGCAATGAATTTAATAGCAGTAAATGCCTATTCTAATGAAAAAAGTAAACATTTCTATTCTGACAGAAAGTAGCAAATCTAGATAGAATTATAATTATTAACTAAAGTACTAAGTTTAGATGAGGAAGTACTATTTCTTACGAAAGCAGATAAAGAATTTGTCAATTTATTTCAAGAAGTGTGCTTTGTTGGTAAATCTAATAGATTTACATTGCGGGATGTTGAGGCACATTTTACGATTAATTAAATTGTATTGTATTTAATTAAATTTCATTTCGATGCCTTATTTTAAAATTACTTTTCTTTGTAAATAATTGTAATAAATTAAAATTAACAAACTGATAAAATTTCAAAATCCGTTTGGATCGCAGAAAATAATATTCGCATCCAAGAAATATTTTTAAATATATATATATATATATATTTATTTATTTTTTTTTCAAAATGAAACAATAGAATAAACTGAAAAATGTAAGATTTTCTTATAAAAGTTCCCCTTTTTTTTATAATTTGGAAAATTTAACGTGCATGAAATTTTATTAAGGCGTAAAAAAATAATAAAAAGACTTTTTTTTATTATTTATTTATTTATTTTTGCTGATCTATTTATATTGTATTAAGAGTAATTAATTTATTTTCTAAATTACAGTTTAATTACAGTGAATTAGAAAGCAGTGAATGTTTGTTAAAAGATAGATTGTTATTTTTTAAAATAAAATTGATTAAGTTTTTCTGGTTTGTTGCGACATTTTTATTAAAAATATAGTGCTTTTGAATGCTAAAGAAAATTTCTCTTACTGCGAATATGATGAAACGAAATTAACTGAAAATAATCAAATAATCATCTGTTGTTTATTAACAGTGCTAACATTATTGTTATTATTCTTTTAAGTTTTCTTGGTGGCTTTATTGAATTCATTGGTATGCAGGGCTGTTTTGTGGCCAGCAATCGTTATTCTGAGTGATGTGAAGGTCAGTTCTCTTCAAGGACGCCATTAAGCTCCTCCGCCATTAATTTATCAGTCAATCATTGCCTTGTGCAGACATCAGGGAGTCAGGGCAATCTATAGGCGTCAGTATTGCGGCCAAATTTTGTATAATTTTCGCTGATAAAAATGACATTTGAGATGGTTGGTGCCTTTATGCAATTTTTGCAAATTAACCTGTGCGCGTTAGGTTGTGTTTTTGTAGGTTAGTACTTTTTTTTTTTCCGTTGCTCTGGCATTTTCTTTGAGGTTACGAGGTTTAAGGTTACAAATTACAGCTTATTATGATTAAATTTTTTAGCTTCGGAAGATGAGTTTGATGATGTTGTAAACAATTAGCACGAAGAATTCGGAATGCATTTTTTTTTTTTTTTTTTTTTTTTTTTGATTCATTTTGAATTTTAAAAAAAGTAAAAGTTGTTCTTTGGGTGATTTTTTTTTTTTTTAAGAAGGCCTATTTTATATTGATTTCTTGTGGCTTGAGAAGCTAAGAATAAGGTTTTTAACTTTAAATTATCTGGGCACATATATCAAAAAGAAAGAATATTTTAATTAGAATGACCAGATATTTTAAAAATGCCTTTGCGTGCCGAGGGTGTGTTGATGGGGGAGCGGAGGTTATAACACCCCCTCATCCCCATTGCATTCGAAGGTGATGAAAGAAACATTGGAAAAATGATTTTATTGTTGGATGTTTTATATCCGGTATCTTCTCAAATATTATTTAAAACTTCATATTCAAAATCACGGACACTCTAGTACACAATGCATCTATCTTGTATTTCATTAAGCTCAGATACGGTTTAGTGCATGCTTTAATGATTCTGCTTAATTTTTATGAGAATCAAAAAGGTTCCTTTTATTTTGTGCTATATTTATTAAAATTGTACCGCTAGGTCAGTTCAAATTTTATTTATATTGAAATTGTTTGAAACTAGTGTTCTTACAATTTCATACATTATAATCCTTTTAGGGAAAGCTTTCCCTACCAGTAGAGTCTGAAAATTAGTTTATATATCAATCTGTATAATAAACTTAAGAAATCTATTTCAATTTACATAAATATTTCAATTTACATTACAATAACATTTGTAAGATATATAAACTTGTAACAGATATGCATAAACTTACATATACATAAGCACACAAAACACACAAGGGAACATACACATGCACTTTAAACAAATTAATACACAGACGTACACTTACCTACATATCTACAAGCATCTCTGTATATTCAAAGACTTTAATGAGAAATTGAATAAAATCAGCACTTTGTTAGTTAAACACATTAGTTAAGCCAATTATTTTTACTAGTAGTTAAAGTAGAAGGGTGGACCGTGGATTTATTTTCTGGAAACAACAGTTTCATTTTAGTTAATAAGCTACATTTCCCAAATATTTTTATTTAAGTGATCTTCTATTGAACCAATGTTGAGTTTTATCATGACTACTTTTGAAGTTAAATTGTGATCTAGTTAGATGGGGCTCGTTCATATTATGTTTTCATTTTTTTCTCACGCATGCGTACTCTTTAATTTTAACGACTTGCACAAGAAACCCTTGATTTTCCAGAAGAAATGTTTGAATCTTCTTATTTGACTGAATGCCATGATTCAGAAACAAACGTCTGTTCAGTTGTGGACAGAAAGTCCAATATAAAAGTCTACTTTTATATTTCAATTATTATATTTTAATGGTGTTTCTGGGAGAGTCGATGAGATGGAAAAACAACGAGTCAAGTTCTGGAACTGAACTGAATTCAGGCGTTCAGTTCCCTAGTTTCAGTGGAATAGCTTTCTGATCACTAAGGCTATGTACTGATTTAATGAATATATATTTGTTATTAATTTTTCTGATGTCGATTTTAATGTCCATTAAAATTCTTCTTCCTTCATTTTTGTAATATTTGTCCCTTTGGTTTTGAATGAGAGAAATCTGCTGTTGATGTCAGCGTGTTTTAGGTCTTCAAAGAATGATTCTCCACTCCTTTGTACGCACATATAAGTTTGTGACGAAAGTACACTAAAAAAAAAAAAGAAGTTTAAGAAACTTTCGAAAGAACTTAAAGCCTTAAAATGTATTTCTTTCTTTTTTTTTTTTTTTTTTAATCGTGAAAACTACAAAAACAAAACGTCTACTTTTATATTTCAATTTTAATATTGTAATGGTGTTGTGGGAGAGTCGTTGAGATGGAAAAGCAACGAGTCAAGGTTCTGGAACTGAACTGAATTGATTTATTAAACGAAAAACATGGATTTTTATAGTATTTTCAAAGCTTTGATTTGATTGGCTAAGTAATTAAAATATGCCTAATGATTGGATATAAGCATAACGAATTTAAATTAATGAACTGATTCAGCGTCTGCAACGGAAAAGAATTTAAAAATAAACAGAACATCAATAATTAGAAAATAGAAAACGGATTCTTTCAAAATAAATAACTGTTAACGATTAAAATGAATAAAATACAGATAAATAGAGGTAAGTAATTTCTGCAAAAATACAAATAAATGATTTCTAAAAATATTTATTCAAACTGTTCGAATATCTACTATTCTTCTCCCAAAGCTAACCTGATAATACACGAACAGTTACTGGATGTATACCTTCGCAATGAAAAGTAGTTCATACATTAAATAATGATCTGGTCAAAAATAAATGCCAATTAACAGAAATTATCATTTTAAGCATGTCGTAATTTATCAAGGTAAATATTTTAAGGAGATAAAGACATCATTTCAGA
>JAFIDM010014651.1:0-11125 GCA_023159025.1 Thereuonema tuberculata
AAATCAATAAAATTAATAATAATTTGGTCTAAGATTGAAAAAATTATATAAAATATTAAATTATTCAGTTGAATTAATTCGCAAAAATGTAATTCTGAAGCACTAAAATGTTAAAACTTTATTAATCGCTGACGGAATTGAAGAGAATATTACTCTAAATTTTTAACTTTTGTTAAGTTTCTTTTCTTTTGTTTTAGATAATTAACTATTAATTTTATAGTTAATAATTATATATTAATCTATAGGCACTTACATTACAGGTATTCTTTATTTTAATTGTAAAATAAAACATTATTATCATGAAGTGTATATATTTGTTACTTACATTAATTAATATAATTTATATATAATCACGATTTTTTATAATTTAAATAAATAAGAAACAGTATAAATTAACAGTTCTTAAACAGCAAATCAGTTTTATACATCGTTACAGTTAAAATATAACGTAGTTATTATTATATGTAAGAAACATAGATATATAATGTCGTATTTTATATCATCAATTCCTCTGTTACAATCAAGAAACAAAATCTGTGCATTTCCCCTGAAAATGGAAAACTATCACACTGACCCCTCAAATGACTTCTTGGACTCTTCGCCTACCACGTGACGTAGGCGTGGCTAAGGCTCAACTCTTGGTGGCCACACTTTACAAAATATACTGTCTAGACACACTAAACGAACTCAAATCGCGATTCGCTTGAAATTGTATTTGACCCTTAATCACAATGACTTAAATAAATGAGCTTTGCGCCTCAGTCGATGATAATGTCACTGTTAACAATGCAAGCGTTTGATAGTTGCAAATTGTATGTGGTCGCTTGGTTTTGTTTATTACAAAACTGTGAATTGATTTTTTTTTACTTATTTATTATTTACTTTAGTACCAAGCATTAAACCTTACTTTAACTCCATTTAAAGTAAGTATTACGGCGCATTTAAAAGAAGAGAAAATAAAAGTTTCCTTGATGACATCGTTTTATTATGTTACAGTGTTTATTTAACTTAAACCAATATAAATTAGCAGCATCTGTTAAGAATAACAAAATCTAATGACAATAATAATATTTGGAGTGAATGTATATTGGAGATGTCACCGCATCTGCTGATCGTATTGATTGGGACAAAATGAAACTAGATTATCACTTATTCTACATTAAAGAGGATAAAATCATTTGATGAGTTTATATTTGAACAGGATTTTACAATAAAAAGAAGCAAAGGAAGAGTTACAGAAGAAGGGAAGAATTGAGAATGACAAGGAAAAGGAAGAAGAATAAGAGAGGAAAAGAATGAAAGTAAAAGATTACTATGCTCCAGTTCTCTCTTTTCAACTTAATTACCGTATTTACCTGGTTTCAAAAAGAATCACCTGCTTCGTTGGAAACTGCCCACGATTTATCACATCATTAATTTGATATTCAGTTAATTTTATTAATTAATTAATTAATTAATTTCATTTTAGTTAATTAGTTGAAGCCATTGCAGTTAATCAGAATGGAAGTATATAACGTATTACTTGTGAAAAGGGAAGTAACATATCGTTAATCTCTTTCTGAGAAGGGAAACTAAAGATACATGCCACAGCGCTAACAATGAAAACTCACGACATATCAACAAGGTAACGCTAGCACAACAAGAGGCTTTTAACGAATTAATTATTATACAATAATTATGTTGTGTTATATTGATATGTCTTTATATTGGATCTTTATATTGGAGTAATATTTTGATGTTTCTCTTATCAGCACAATGGCCTATATTTTTAGTGGCGTTGTATTACTAAAGTCAAATTTAAATAGTAATGGCGGCCAAGAGAATTAATATTGGGATGACTGATATGGCAAACATCATTAATACATTAAAAGAAAAAATGTTTTGAAAATACTTCAGCACCTAGTTTTTATTGTTCGGGAGTCACTTTCGGGAGCGAAGGTGATTTCCGTTTCTTTTCACATCTTTCTGGGTTTATCATCAAGGAGGGCGGATCGGGCTGATGAGTTCCTGAACAGGATGAGACGGCCATTCCCGATACCGTCTGATGATAAATTCAAAAGCGTGAATGTTTATTTAAGTGAAGTCTTTGGTTTTGTATTATCATTAATACATTTTCCTCTTCATCATTCCCGATTATTTTTTTCATCATTGTTTTTTTCTGCAATTTTGAAGCTTTCCATAAGTGAAGAGAAATAACGCAACAGAACTACCTGTATTGCACAGACCAATTACATTTCCTTCCTACATTCGGTTTAACAATTTGATGGAACTAAAATTATCATCGCTTATCCAGATCCTGAGAAGAAAGAGATAACTTAGAACTAAAGTGGGGAACAATTGAAAAGGAGATTGGGGAAGAGTTAATGGGAGGAAAGTTTTTTTGTCGGGAGTGTTGTCGGAGAGGAACTAAAAGAACAGGAAGATGGTGTTGGAAGAAAGAGAAGAACGAGACGAGAAAAAGTAAAAAGAATAGAAGAGAAAGGTACAATGTGAGAACGAAAACGGAAGGGAGAAACGGAAAACTTCGTAACGAATTGAAGTTGGGATAAGTATCAAAGAAGGAGAATATAAAAAAGAGACAGAGAAAGCCAGAATGGAAAAGAAAATCAAAAGAAAGGAAACCGGCAATGGAACTTTTAAAATTAGTAAAGTTCAAGAGATTCGGTTCACTGAATTTCAAAAAAACAAAAAAAAAAAAAAACCGTGGGTGTGAGACTTTTATAAATGGGAAATATTTGGGAAAACTCTCATACAACAGTGCAGTTGGTAATTAATTGGCATTAATTCCTTCTTGATCGGAGTTGGTGCATGTGAATTATTTACTCACTTTCACAGTGGCAGTTCAGGCTCTGCCTTTTGGTTAAAAGCGATAGCCTCCCATGAGGCTGATACATGTGAATCTGGAGCCGACAAATGTTTCCTTTATTTCTGTCTGATTCCTCTTTGTATGCCTCCGTTGTCTGAGCCGTAGTTTTTAAGATGGCCCACAACGGGTTGTTGGCTCTTTAAAGGACATCGGACAGTACAATAAACAACAGTCAAAAACGAATCTGGGAGTCTGTCCACGCAGCAGACCTTAGAAGAATGGGATTTAACTGCTAATTAAATAACAAAAAAAAAATCATTTTCACATTATAATATTTTTCTCGCTTTTCTTTTCGCTCTCATAGTCGTTCAGGCCTAACAGAAATGTTAAATCTGTCACTCAAATATACCATTAAATGTTTAATATCCAAGCAACTGTAAGGTATTTTTCAACAAATATTGGATATCCTTTAATAAATAGATTAACGTGCGGGCAATATTCTGAGATTATTCTGATGTAAAGCCTCCACACTTTACTAAAAAAAAATGAACTGAAATTACAATTAAAAAAACACCCTGCTAGTTGCGTCCAGAATGCTGACAGGACATCCGAGGAGTCAACACTCTGAACGCAACTAGCAGGATGCATTTTTTAAATGTAATTTCAGTTCATTTTTTAGACAAGTGGGAAGGCTTTACCCTATAATCTCAATGGATATCCTTCTTCTTAATATTATATCAAGGTTTCACTGATTTTAATTAGTTCCTCAAATACAGATAGCAGAAATTCAGATCTCTTAATGATCATCTTTCTCCAATTCACCTAATTACGGAAAAGGCTTGATTCTTACTCCACTAACTAATTATACAATTTCAAAGATTTATGAGTATTCCTTTTATTGTTAATTTCCTTTCGTTTTAAAAGAAACTGTGAGTTTTAATGATGTATAATTCATTTACTTCCTATAATTCATTCACCAACAAAATTTGTTTAAAATTCGTTAACTGAAATAAAAAGCTAAATCTTCATAAAGTGGAGAAAATTACGCTAAAATCCTGCAACTATCAGCTTCAAATCTCAAACAGTCGCTTCTCCTTGTTGAATAACAGTGATGTTGTTCTTGTGAAGAACTATTCCTAGAAGTGAATTTTCTCTTGGTTCAACTACACTTAAGTGGAGTAAAGTTTGACTTACAGTTCGGTAAACTTCGGATGAAAGCTTCCAGTTTTAGAGATAATCGTACTTCGTAAATGATTAAGTATTTATATATTATATCTTATTCGCTAGCGGGAAATGCAGGGTCGTTTCGAGAAAGCGATGAACTTGGTTGTCACTATCAATATTTCCCTTTTATCATTATTCTCTACCAGAATAATACGTACACAATCTGACTCTTAAAAGATTTAAGATAAAGGCCCAAAATTTCTTGGAAACATGACCTGGTGTTGAATTTAGAACCTGTTTAGACCTAGCTAGGAATTTGTAATTTTTGGAGTCAACTAGAAACTTTACCATATTACTCTAAAGACTGCTTTATATAAACACTTCCCCCCAAACTGCTAGAAACTTATACTTTGCCAGTTGCAGCTCGGCGAATTGGAGTCGCTTTGTACGAGCAAATAAAATTCCAGTGGCAAGTCTCGTTTAGCTCTCGTAGTGTGAAGTAACGAAAAGGTTGATTTTGAAGCTTTAGTTTTGCTATTAACGCATCATCCTGCAGCAAAGTCAAAGGGGAAAAAAAAAAAGATGATGGGTGAAGCCATGGATGGAGACCACAAACAAAAGACATCGAGATTTCAGCATAAAGTTAGCATAAGTAGTTTTAAAAAAGGCCAGATACACACGTAAAACACATTAAAACTTTTATGGCACGACCAGGTTTCGACCGGACTTGTCAGCCATTTACAAGTGACACTTGGACACTTCTAAATAGCCGATATAAAAAGTTTTAATGTGTTTTATGTTTTTTTAAAGTATTTGTGTGTCTGGCTGTTTTTATTTAATTCGTTAATTCTGCACACGTTAAATTGTGAACATATCGTAGTTTTTCAAATAAATTGTTCTCACCGCTAGGCGAGTTGGTATCGAATTGCTATAAATTTGATTCAAATTAGAACATGCTGAATTTCGAGCAAAATGGTAGGAGAAACTTATCGGTTTGGGACACAGTGTTAATCAGCCATAAATCTCTCTCTGCCAGGAATTTCCGTCTACCATGAAATACAATTTTTTTTTCAATAAATAATAGTGATATCCATGTACTTGCGTCTCTTTTCACAGAGTGTACTAAAATAAACTAATTTTCTTCTCTCAATTCCTAAATTAAATTCTCTGTGATTGGTAATCGCTAAATCTCTGGTTATTTACTATTCTATGTCGAAAGATATAACACTATTTATTAATACAATAAGCTTGAATCATCTCTTAAATACTTCAAATTTTGTTTCACAATCACATTGTAAAATTGTCTGCTCATTATCTGAACTGTTAATCTTTAACCAATATAAATGTAATCCAAATTAATAATTCTGAATTTATAAACGAATTCAGAATTATTAATTTGGATTGTAGTTGTATCGATAAAAGATTAACAGTTCAGGCAATGAACAAACAATTTTACAACGTGATTAAATTCCCCAACAACATGATTAAATTCCCCAAGAAGTCTCTTATGTTCATGAAAAAGTTATTAAAGACTTGTGTACTTAGGTCTTCCACAAGCATTTGGATTGTTAAAGTTTCTTTGATCATCGTCTGAGGTCACCCTCCTGCTTTAGGATTGCTGTGTTGGACAGTTACCACCTACTTCCTACGATTGGTGAGTATTGCTACGTGGATGCAGTCCGTGCGATGGCGCTACGTTCATTGACCGCATGGTGTAATAAAGAGTGCTGCCTGTTGGAAGATTCGTCACATTGAAAAAGGAATGCATTTTTTGCAATGCGAAACTAGTTTGTGCGGTTTTAAAGTTTTTTTTTAAAGGTTTTTTTTTTTTTAATGTTTTAACTTGTTAATTGGTCTGGTGTGTTTTAAGATTTTAAGTTAAGTAAAATGCTTACTCTTTTTATTCACAAGTCTTTCAGGATTTGACGCAAGCAATCAAAATTGTAAAGCAAACATAACCTATACATATATTTAAAAGTCAAAGTTTGTATATTTGTATATATATTCTCTATACAATTTTACACCCTTTGACTGATCTGAATTAAATTTTGCTTAGTTACTCTCAATAACCTAGAAAAATAAAGGCTACCTTGGACTCTGGACATACAAACTGCAGGGTTTAAAAAGGGATGAAATCTACATTGACTTATTACCCATAGTGGGACAATGGGTGTCATGTGTTTGATTAGTCGAGTTAATCACATCTACTCGGCAGCCATTTTCAGGCTAAGCTTCACGTGTAGATAGGCGTATATGTATATTTCCGAAAGTACATTTTGCGAAAGATGTTGATTTCGTTATAAAAATTATAGAACTGTTATTTATTTTAAGAAAATTGCTATTTTTTAAAAAAGTTGCTATTAGTTTTAAAAATGTTATTATGCTTTATTTCAATGTTGCAAAACATTTTCTTTTTCTTTTACGGTTTTTAGTAATTCAAAATTTTAAATTTTTCATGAAATTTTATTTAAATTTTATTTATTCTTTAAGAATTTTTAAAAATTTCAATTTGATGTATTATTCCTGTTATACCTGCTGTTTATATTTTTGCAATCGTAACTGCCAAATTTATCTGATTTTAATTTTTTTAAAAGTTTATATGTCGCCTTCTCAGATATTTTTCTAATTTTCCTATGCATTTATTTATTCATCACTGATGCAGAAAAGGGGATTTAACAGTGCGATTTGTTATTGAGTTTTCTTTTTTCAAGTGTTCATTGATTAAATGTATTTGTAATTAATTCAAAAAACTAATAAAGTAGTTGTAGTAGTAGTAGTAGTAGTCTGCTTTATTTCAGTTGCAAACGTTGCATTGTTCCATGAAGAAAATGCTCAAAAAAAATCTAGAAGAAGAAAGATTTCTCTTAGGATTAAGAAATATCAATCGAAAGGCTTTAAAAGAGAATGATTTTAAAAACGAGAGAACATATGAATAAGATCTGTATTATTAACTTAAAGTTCATCTGCAGTCATATCCATTCTTTAGTATATTCCCTTGATTTAAAACGATGAATTACACAATCAAGTTCAGCAGACAGAATATACTGAGCGCATTCCTTGACTTTTCAATTGTTCAAACCTGATGATACTGAACAATTTATTGTAATTTGAATATACTTCAGAGAAATAGATAATAGAAAAAATTATAAGGATAGTTTTATTAAGAAAAAAAGGATTGAAATGTTATATAATTATAACTTTAATGTGATTTTTAGAAAACAATCGGACATAATAGCATGAAATTTTAAGAAATTAAAAATATAAGATAAGGAAGTTTCTGTATTTATGTTTACGATAATGATATTCTTCAGCAATTAATCAAATTTTTATGAGTACTCGAAGTACTTCCGACAAGGAAACTTCTCGAATCTGGAAATGGCCAATTTTAATGAATCTTTGTAGGATTAATATGTGTAGGTTGACTTAATTGAATTAGCAAAATCTTAGGTGCGGAATCGAAACGGAAGAGGAGAAAAAAAAAGGAAAAAATATTCGATGGCTGTTCCCTTCTGTTAACTTATTGCTTCTGTAATTCCGTAAAGTCTGCGCGGCTGCGCGCAAGAGATTTTAACTGGTACTTTTAAAATACCATTTTATTATGATTTGCATATGTGAAATAATACGTATTTAATTCATTAAATAATTCATAATATTTCCCAAAACTTATAAAATATTTCGTCATGATAAATTTTATTTAATTTTGAAGTTTGAATTCACAGCAGACAAACAAAAATAAACGACAAATAAAGAAAATATCTACTGTAAATGTATCAATAAAATACGAATTTATTATCAAATTATTGAAAATAAAACATAGCTACCAAATAAGGAAAAATAAAGCTTTTATAAAATAAAAACGCCAATCCTCGATTTATTTCATTTAGGATTGAAAATTTATTGATTTCAGTTAATTAAATTACTACAATCAGAAGCAAAATAATAAAAAAATACCAATGTTAATTTATATTATTTTTTATCATTTTTCATTTTATATATTCTATAATATTCATAATTTTTTTTTTATTTAAAATATTTTTATTTTTTCATATACTTATATTTAATATTGTCCATTCACAAATCAGTTAACTTCACTTAACTTTTTTTTTTTTTTTTTTTTACAAATGCCCGGGCTCATAGACTGATTGTCTTTCAACTTCACTTAACTTTATATATATCATACCCAAATTTTTAACCTTCAATTTTTCTCTCTAACTTATGAAATGATCGGTGATCACCGATCCCCCTCCTAGATATCATAGCAATGAAAATGGATTTCTTTAAATTGTTACAATGACTTAATACCATATTCTTCTACAAAAACTCTTCTTTTCATATTTTGTAAAGTATAACAGTAACTCCATATAACTCCTTCATAGTATTTAAAAATTGTTTATTTAAATACTAAAAATAGCAAATTTTCGGGAACGTGATACGCAATTCCCTTCCTCAAGCCAAAAATAAGAATAAATGAATCAAACAATAATACAAAAAAGGAAAGAACATCAACAATGTAAAATTTTTACATCAACGTGAATGATACAAAATTGTTGTAACAATGACTATTGAATGGGTAAATTTATAGATGATAAGAATCAACATTTTATGAGAACAAAGAGTTGATTAAAGATTAATAATATCAAATATGGTGTTACTATCAAATATGGTGTTACTATCAAATATGGTGTTACTATCAAATATGGTGTTACTATCACTGGTACAAATTCTTTAAATTATTAATCTTCAACTATCTATGTAAAAGAAGAAGGGGATGAATAACAAGCCCTAAAAATATTACCTTTTCTCAAAAAAATAAGGAAACAGAGTGTTCTTTGTCAACATCGAAATGATAGAATTTTGCTTTTTTTTAAATAAACGAATTTCCGATTTTCGGATCTTCTAGGAGGAAACGGGGAGAGGCAACTTTTTTTGAAGGGTTTGCCTATCTCCAAAATCGCTTGAGATGGAAACACGAAAGTTGTCGTGAGTGTTCTTTGTCAAAATTGAAAAGATGCTTTTTCGATATCGAGCCCTGAGAAGTGTAACGGGGGGGGGGGGAGAATGTGTGAGGGGATGGGAAAATATTATTGAACGGTATTTTAGTGGGGTTTACGCGTTGTACAATAAAAAAAAACATTAATTTGCATCATGTGATTGTTTACCAACTGGGAAGGTTTGATATGATAGTATTGTGGAGAAGGGAATAAAGGGTGAGAAGTCTTATATTTTCCGATCTCGATTTTAATATAACATTACTTTATACCTATCCCGTGATTTTTTTTGTACGAAGTTTTTGAAGGGGAAGTTTCGAAGTGATCTCACAATTTCAATTTCTTTCACATCCACATCAGGAAATCTGTTTTTTGAAACCTGTACGAAGAAAGGCATTTCAGCTAGTAAACAATGTAAAGCTGCACAGTTTTAAAAGTGAGTACAGGGCTCTTCACAGCTGATTATTTCATTGTGCATTCCTACTGTGTTTTCACTGCAAATCAACCGCAACTGATTAATCATTTCAATATTGGAATTTACTGAATGTAAATATCTCTACATTGTCTAACTTTTAGGACTAAAGAGTTGATGAACAAGCCAGAACCTAGATCACTCAATCGTAGCGATCCCAAATAGATTTCGTTTTCCTTAAATAAGATTTTTAAAAATGTGGAATATAATTAAGGAAAAAAAGAGGAGAATAAAAAAATTTGAGTAAGGTAAATAGAAAGCAGAAGAAAGAAAAGTCTCTCGTATGCCGTGATACTGATATTCAAGCACATTACCGTGAGTAGGGTTCGAATCTGCCTTATTACGGCCACAACAGAATGTATTGTGGCCTCTTATACGATCGTGGCTACGAACACAAGTTGAATAAAACAACTCAGAATGCCATAAGGGATTGAGAATACTCTGTCATAAGTATTATCAGGAGACCGGAACAGGAAGTGGCTGCAAACCGGAAGCCGCACTTATTTCCATCCTTACAAGTCCTAAAAGGGTTCCAATAAGGTATGACTCGTATCTGTCCGACTTGTAGTTTGAGTTGTAGGGGTGATGACAAAAGAACAGACAGAATGAATGAAAGAGTATCCACCACAACCATTTTACACTTTTCGTGTACAAGGTCGCTAATTAAAATTAAGAAACACAATTAAATCACCAAGAAACAATGCAAACAATCCACGAGGGCACAAATAAATTAGTGCAAAGTTTGTCTCCATTATTTGAATAAATAGCAAATGTTAATTCTCATTTAATACTTTTAGAAGTTAACCATTATTTAAAAAAAAAATGTGAATTTTTTTTACAAATCTCAATGTTCATAGAGCTATGAAAACTGTAATAATAGCACAAATTCTAAATGAAGTCGTGATGTTAAGAGACATGGATAAAAAAAAAAAAAAAATCGCACTTGTTCTTTAAAGGTCTATCGAATAATCATTGAGAAGTTCTTTTAACTGTAAGTGGGAAGTTACTGGGGAGAAAAATAGCAGCTGGAGAAAACTACACTCATGAAAAATACATTCTGTTACTGCTTTCAGTGTTGAATTCACAAAAAAATTGGTGTCAAGTCAAGGTTCAACGTTTCTTCTGAATAAATCAATAGTGAACCTTCGACCTTCGTCTAACTAATGTCTAAACTGAGATCACACAAGATTACTTATCTGAAATTTAACATTACGGTCAACACGAAAAAGTAAATTTACACTTGATTTCAAATGAAGTTCTTTAAAGAATTTAAGTCCACTTTCCTCAAAATAATTTTCTTAAAAATTTTATTTTAATCTTGAAAAAAACACCAAATAGAAATGTCTTCGTTTATTTTGTAATTTTAATATCTACTAAAAAAATTACAGAACTTTTTTTAAAGAATATCCTTTATTTAAAGGTAATATTGTTAAAGAATCCATGAAGGTCCCTTCGGAATATTGGACGTATAGGATCCAACGATTCACGATCATCAGTCAATTCCTCTCGATTTTAACCGTGAGAAAAGCCCTTTTTAAAGAGGTTTGGGTGAATGTTAGGAATCGTCTTGAGGAGAAAAAAAAAACACCTCCTCCGGGAATGGAACTAGGATCCTGTAGCCTACAGCCATCTCCAAAGATAGTATAACTTTGTTTTTAAATTTATTTATTTATTTATTTATTTATTTATTTATTT